>JXCR01112210.1:90611-105245 GCA_002079205.1 Phalaenopsis hybrid cultivar | reverse complement strand
GACCCCATAATTTTCATAGTTTAGATGAAAGAGCGCTTTACCTCAAATTTTGTATCTATCTTGAAGGATAAACACAAGAATTGAGGGTGAGACTCGATCAAATAAACTAAAGAAAGTTATAACCTCAGTTTGGNGTTAGAGCCTTAGGGGCAAATGTGTAATTTTGGAAATTTAGCCTTAATTAACATTTAGGCTTAAGTCAAGGATGGAAATGGGTAACCACTGATCTTAATCAATTTATTTGATACTTGAAACACAAGTGGTTAATTGGTAGAAACATCACTTTCCTCATTAAAAAGATAAGTTAATAAATTTCTAAATCATTAAAAATTTGGAAGTTTTTTAAAATTAAATGATCCTGAACTTAGGGGTATGAATTTTGAAGTCAATAATTAATCAATTTAATACCCTTATCTTGATTTTTAAATAAAATCCAAATCATGAATCATGACCACTTAAAGCTTAACCTTTTCAAAATTAATTAATACACTCACCTAGGTCTTAAGGGCTTAGTGGTGACTTAGGCCAAATCAAAATTGACTAAGGAAATAAACATAACATAATCAAACATCCTTGAAACACCACTAAGCCGTATTTGGGTTAAAATTTGGCTAAGGGTCCCAAACAAAAATCAAACATCCTTGAAACACCACTAAGCCCAATTAGGATTAAAATTTGGCTAAATGTTCCTGAAACACCACTAAGCCCAATTAGGATTAAAATTTGGCTAAGTGTTCAAATTACACTAATTTTTAAACACCACTAAGCCCAATTAGGGTTAAAATTTGGCTAAGAGTTCCAACAACACTAACTTGCCTTTTAAGGGTCTTCACCCACATAATTCTTAAATTGAATCACAAGTGATAATTACCCTATTCTTATGGATAATTGAGACATATATGTTCACTGAGTAATAAGGGAATTTACAGGATAACTTATTAAGCATCATAATAAGTATAAAAGAACTCAGTATTTTCCACCAGGCAGCGAGAGAGTAGCACAGACTTGTTTCTTTCTCTAGATCTATTGGATGTCTTGAAGATCTACTAAACTTAATATGTTTTGCTTGAAAAAATCATCCTTAATTAAAAGAACCAACCAAAATATGACATAAGGTTAGGAAAACCAAAAGAACTTTACTTTTCCTGCTCTCGATAAACTGCCTTAACATGCATTTTTAAGTTTCAGGTGGTGAAACGAGAAAATTCACCAGGTACGCTTTTACAGTTTGCAGCGTTGTCTTTCTTATACTTTTATGTTATACTTTTGTGCTACTACAAATTTGGATGAAAAACTAAAACTATTAGGATAGCCACAAAACTAAAACCAAAACCAAAACCAAAACCAAAACTAAAATCAACCAAGACAAAATTTACCCCTACAACATTCAAAATATAAAACAACTCATGACACAACATCACACAAAACTACAACTTCAACTAAATTAAGACGTCTCTATCGGATGATCGGGAATCTCTTGGAGGAGGTAACCTACGGTTGCTAATGAGGCTTCCCACGATCTAAATGAAATTATGGAACTCATTAAGTTCAGTTTAATAAGTTCGTTTGGACTAAGTGAATCCGATAGAAAATAGTGATGCCGGAACGAGGGAACCGTGGGATCTAAACCGGTGTCGCTCTAATCAACATTAATATGCCCTCTATAAAATTTAAAGAACTTCAACCATAGGGCCACCTGATTTGACATTACAACTTGACACACTAGAAAACATAAACTCGTCGTGGCAGGGGATTGGAGATAGCATGGTGGGCAGCTCGGCCATCTTCAACAGGAAAACCTGTCTTCCCCAGCTAAATCAATCTTCTTTCCTTAGACTTAAACAACCAAGCCATAGGAATTTGAGGTTGCTTGCTTATGGAATTAAATCCTCACCTTATCTTTAGGCCTTTGTATAGCCCTGCTATACAATATAAGCCCTAACTCATAAATCCTCACCTTATCTTTAGGCCTTTGTATAGCCCTGTTATATAATATAAGCCCTAACTCATTCTTTAGACTTAAACAACAAAGCCATAAGACTTCGAGGTTGCTTGCTTATGCAACGTAAATCACCTTATCTTTAGGCCTTTGCATAGCCCTACTATACAATATAAGCCCTAACTCGTCTTAGGACTTATCTTTAGGCCTTTGTATAGCCCTGCTATATAATATAAGCCCTAACTCATCTTAGGATTTCGAGATTTCTAGGCCTTTGCATAGCCCTGCTATACAATATAAGCCCTAACTCGTCTTAGGACTCCAAGGTTGTCGCATAGCCCTGCTATACAATATAAGCCCTAACTCGTCTTAGGATTCCGAGGTTGTCGTTTGTTAATAGCCCTGCTATACAATATAAGCCCTAACTCGTCTTAGGATTCCGAGGTTATCGTTTGTCATGACCTAAATCCTCACATCTTCCTATACAATATAAGCCCTAACTCGTCTTAGGATTCTGAGGTTGTCATTTGTCACAACCTAACTTCGAGGTTTCTTGCTTATGCAATGTAAATCCTCACATCATCTTTAGGCCTTTGTATAGCTCTATACAATATAAGCCCTAACTCGTCTTAGGATTCCGAGGTTGTCGTTTGTCATGACCTAAATCAATTAAACAACCAAGCCATAGGATTTTGAGGTTGTCTGCTTATGCAACATAAATCCTCACCTCATCTTTAGGCCTTTGTATAGCTCTGTTGTACAATATAAGCCCTAACTCGTCTTAGGATTCCAAGGTTGTCGTTTGTCACGACCTAAATCCTCATATCTTCTAAGCTATTTGTGTGATTACTTAACACGAATATAAGTCCTAACTAATATAATTGGCAAGATGAAACACCTAAATATTTCTCCTCAAAACTGAAGCCAAACATTAGGATAGCTTGGGAAGCACCGAGGTTCACCTCTGGATCCCTAACATCGCCTAGTTCTTCCTCCTTTGGATTCTATAATAAAATGTTCTAAATTTAAACTAATCCCCTTTCACACCTCTACGTCTGATTTCATTGAAAAGTCCTACCCTTTGAAACTCCTTGAATATAATATTTCTTAATTTTTATCGAGAGTCTTCTTAGATGACTTTGGTCTTTTAAGATGTAATTAACTATAGGGCTTGCCTTTATAAGAAGCATGTCTGAACCCAACCTGATATAAACCTTATTTAATCCTTTATATTAAGTAGGGGAAACTTGTTGGCAAATATAAAGGTTTCGCAGACCAGACGGACGTTATACTTTCCTTAGTTTATTTGATCGAGCCTCATCCTCAAGTCTTGTGTTTATCCTTCAGAATAAATACAGAGTTTGAGGTATAGTCCTCCTTCAAATAAACCATGAAAAATATGGGGTCTGATTTCATACTTATCTAAACTTCAACGTCCTTCCGAAGCGGGTGACGAGATTTCAATTCCGGCGACCGACAACCTTTAGTATTAACTAGAGTTATTTTAAATTTTTCTTAAGTTATGCTATTATATTTAGTAGACCAAAATATGGAAATCTAGAAGTTAAAACTCTTTGTCTAAGTCATATTTTTATGTAATAAACGATTCACTTGAGGCAAGTTACATTTAATTTTAATTTTGATGCACCAAAAATATATGCATTTTTAGACCTCTATTTCTTACTCATTTTCGATGATATTTCGCTTTAAAGGAAGATATGTTTTTATGTTTTGTTGAAAGTTGAAGATTTTTAGGACTTGAAGCAAAAAGGAAGCAAAAAGGAGGGAATTTGGAGTCAAAATGGCATTTTGGAAAAAAAATACTTGGCTCTGATGGCGTCAGACTGGTTACCGACGACGCCATTTGATAGAGAGCATATAATTAAATTCAGGCCATGGGTGCCGACGGTGCCAAGGTCGGTGTTGGGCAAAATTCTAGAAGATTCGATGAATATGGATGCTTTTTGAAGAGCTTTTGGAGGCACCTCTTATAAAATCGACATTATGCATTATTTAGAGAAACAATTGCTCAAAAAAAGTGGTAGTTAGAGCGGGCTAAAGTGTAATTCAATTTACTTGAGAGTTCCATTATTTAGTGTGGTGAGTCTAAGTGTGATTTTCTCCTATGGGTTTTTAAGAGAAGGAGAGAAGTGAGAGATTTCTTCTTCCGTACATCTTTAAAGAGAAAATCAAATGTCTTGTAATGTGAGAAGAGTTCAAGAGAGGCTACAAGGGTTTGCTTTGAGAAAGAGTTACTGATAANATTTTGAGTTCATTTGATAACTTAAGTTGATTTTTAAAGATAAATATCACTTTTGACACTTAAATGATTTTTGNTAAACTTTTAAGGACTCACCAAGATATGACATAGAGTTAGGAAAATTGCCAAAATTTTACCTTTCATGCTCTGCATAAACTGCCTTAACATGCATTTTAAGTTTCAGGTGGTAGAACGGGAAGACTCGCCATGTACACTTTTACAGTTTTCAGCGTTGTCTTTCTTGTAATTTCATACTGTGCTTTTATACCTGCAAATTTGCATGCTAAACAACAATGTCACCCTGCATGAAAACTAAAACCATCAGGATAGTCACATAACCATAATCAAAACCAAAACTAAAATCAACCAAGATAAAATTCACCGCCGTTGCATGTTAACCATAACCCAAAACCAAAATTAAAAATCAACCAAGATAAAATTCCCCGCCAGGATATCCACAAAACCAAAACCAAAACTAAAACTAAAATCAACCAAGATAAAATTCACCCCCACGCATTCAAAATATAAAACAACTCAAAATTTAATCACAAACATCACATAAAACCACAACTTCAATTAAATCATAACCATAACCCAAAACCAAAATTAAAATCAACTAAGATAAAACTCACCGCCATAACATAACTTGCATGTTAACCAAAACCAAAACTAAAATCAACCAAGATAAAATTCACCGCCACAACATTCGAATAAACCAAAACCAAAGCTAAAACTAAAATCAACCAAGATAAAATTCACCCCCACAACATTCAAAATGTAAAACAACTCAAAATTTAATCACAAACATCACACAAAACTACAATTGCAACTAAATTAAGACGTCTCTATCCAAAATTTAATCACAAACATCATATAAAACCACAACTTTAACTTAATTAAGATGTCTCTATTTGATGATCGACTAAAACTAAAATCAACCAAGATAAAATTCACCCCCACAACATTCAAAATATAAAACAATTCAAAGTAATCACAAACATCACACAAAACCACAACTTCAACTAAATTAAGATGTCTCTATCGGATGATAGGGAATCCCTCGGAGGAGGTAACATACGGTTGCTAACGAAGCTTCCCACGATTTAAATGAAATTATGGAACTCATTAAGTTGAAGTTTAGTAAGTTCATTTGAACTAAGTGGATCCAATAAAAAATAGTGCTGCCGGAACGAGGGAACCGTAGGATCCTAACCGGTATCGCTTTAATCAACTTTAATATGCCCTCATAAAATTTAAAGAACTTCAACCATAGGACCACCTGATTAGATATTATAACTTGACATAATATATAACTCAAACTTGTCGCGGCAAGGAGCTTAGAGCTAGCATGGTGGGCAGCACGACATCTTCTCAGCAAAACCTGTCTTCCCCAGCTAAACCAATCTTCCTTCCTTAGACTTAAACAACAAAGCCCTAGGACTTCGAGGTTGCTTGCTTATGCAACATAAATCCTCACCTTATCTTTAGGTATTTTGTATAGTCTTGCTATACAATATAAGCCCTAACTCGTTTTAGGATTCCGAGGTTGTCGTTTGCCACGATCTAAATCCTCATATCTTCCAGGCTATTTGTGTGATCATTTCACACGAATGTAAGCCCTAACTAATAAAATTGACAAGATGAAACACTCACTTATCTCTCCTCAAAACTGAAGCCAAACAAAGGATAGCTTGGGAAGTCACCGAGGTTCTCCTCTGGATCCATGACATCCCCTGGTTCTTCTTACTATGGATTCCACAAAAAAATTTTCCAAATTTGAATCAATCCCCTTTCACACCANTTAGAATTAAACAACAAAGCCATAGGACTTCAAGGTTGTTTGCTTATGCAACGTAAATCCTCACATTATCTTTAGGCCTTTTCATAGCCTTGCTATGCAACATAAGCCCTAACTCGTCTTAGGATTCTGAGGTTGTCACTTGTCACGACCTAAATCCTCATATCTTTCAGGTTATTTATGTGATCATTTCACACAAATGTAAGCCCTAACTAATAAAATTGGCAGGATAAAACACCTAAATACTTCTCCTCAAAGTTGAAGCCAAACATTAGGATAGCTTAGAAAGTCACCCAGGTTCGCTTCTAGATCCATGACATCCCCTAGTTCTTCTTTCTTTGAATTCTACAATAAAATGTTCCAAATTTGAACCAATCCCCTTGCACACCTCTATGTCTGATTCAGTTGAAGTGTCCTACCCTTTGAAAATCCTTGAAGATAAGATTTCTTGATTTTTATCGAGAGTCTTCTTAAGTGACTTTGGTCATTTAGGATGTAATTAACTATAGAGGCTTGCCCTTATAGGAAGCATGTCCGAACCCAGCTTAATATAAACCCTATNGATTTTGAGGTTATCATTTGTCACGACCTAAATCCTCACATCTTCCAAGCTATTTGTGTGATAGTTTCACACTGATGTAAGCCCTAACTAATAAAATTGATAGGATGAAACACCTAAATATTTCTTCTCAAAAAGAAAGCCAAACATTAGGATAGCTCAGGAAGTCATCGGGGTTCTCCTCTGGATCCATGACATCCCCTAGTTCTTCCTCCTTTAGATTTNAGGTTGTCCTTTGTCACGACCTAAATCCTCACATCTTCCAGGCTATTTGTATGATCGTTTCACACGAATGTATGCCCTAACTAATGAAATTTGTAGGACTAAACACTTAAATTTTTCTCCTCTAAATTTAGGCCAAACATTAGGGTAGCTTGGGAAGTCACCGGGGTTCGCCTCTGGATCCCTGACATCCCCTAGTTCTTCCTCCTTTGGTTTCTACAATAAAATGTTCCAAATTTGAAACAATCCCCTTTTCACACCTCTACGTCCAATTTTGTTGAAGAGTCCTACCCATTGAAATTCCTTGAAGATAATATTTCTTGATTTTTATCGAGAGTCTTCTTAAGTGGCTTTGGTCATTTAAGATGTAATTAACTATAGGGGCTTGCCCTTATAGGAAGCATGTCCGAACCCAGCTTAATATAAACATTTAATCATTTATATTAAATAGGGGAACTTGTCGGCAAATACAAAGGTTTCGCAGACCAAACAGAAGTCATACTTTCCTTAGTTAATTTGATCGAGCCTCATCCTCAACTCTTGTGTTTATCCTTTGGTATAGATACAGGATTTATGATCGAGCCTCATCCTCAATTCTTGTGTTTATCCTTCGGGATAGATACAAGATTTGAGGACAGTGCTCTTTCATTTTAAACTATGAAAAATATGGGGTCAGTTTGATTTCATACTTCAACGTTCTTCCAAAGCGGGCGATGGGATTTTGATTCCAGCGACCGACAGTTTCTTACGGGAAACCCCACAAACCATCCCCGAAAAAACGCCGATAGCTTCTGGCGACTCCGGTGGGGACATGATTTTCTCTCCATATAAATCAAGAAATATTATCTTCACACATCGATAATATGTCCATGTCCCTCTTAGACCAAATTACCCTTCTTCTGTTAGCATACTTTATCCATTCTATCTGGGAAAAGTACAACTAACTCCTTGGACTTCAGGACTAGCTGTTCAACCATCTTTGAACAGAGGGGTTCAGAAGGCCATTAAGGACTTCTTAAATTTTTTTCAGGACTTGGCTGTTCAACCATCTTTGAACAGAGGGGTTCAGAAGGCCATTAAGGACTCTTTAAATTTTTATGTGAGGTCGGACCCCCAATAGGTGTGTTAATGGATTAACTCTGCTTGGGCCTTTTTCTGCCACTAATTGGGTCCCACGTTGAGTCCTAAACTTTCTCACAACTCCTTTTCACATTTGCTTTGCTGCTTCACAAATTAAGCCAAATCATGTTGTGTTGCGCCCACTTCAAAATATTAATCAATTTTACACCCTTCTAAATAAAGATGTTAAAATTACCTGTAAATTAAGACCCGCCCAGTCTACAGATTAACCTCTACTTTCACTGCTTGCACTAAGGATTACGAGGTTTTTGGCCATATAGCTAACCCTAAAACTTTCTGTTTTAAAGCTCGCTGCGATGGCTTACCCAACGCTGATCTTTTCTTGCAACCTGCCGACGGACCGCAACGCCCGTAACGTCGCTCCCACCATCAAGTTTGGAGCCGGATTTGAAGAACTCAAGGTTATCCTTGAGAAAGCCCTGTTCATGGTAATGAAGATCGCTACGCTGGAAGTTCAAGAGCCGTATGCAGAATTCAGCTTGAACTGCCTTCAAGACTTCCCTGCCGGCAAGAAGGCTAAAGCTGCTGCCATCACGACACCCGCCAAACCCGTCCCCACTGCTGCTAAGGAGAAAGAAGTGATCGTCATTGAAAACTTGAATGAAGGATTAACTGTTCCACCACCTGTGTTTGAAATCGGGTTGAGCTCAAGGACTGCACCACTGACTCGATCTCAAAGGAGGAACCGCAATAAGAGAATTTGGAGGGCCATCAAAGCTCCGACTCCTGAAAACACACCTGATGAGGAGGAGCCTCATCAAGTTGAAGAGGTATTACCGAAAATTTACCCACTCCTGCGAGGGAGTAGATTCCATCCTCTGACAGATACTGATGGACATGAGAGTATCCAGAAGATTGCTACTGCATTCCCATCACCTCATGGACATGGTGAGGAGGGAAAAAAATTCAGGCCCATCACCCAAGTTAGTGCAGTCTTCAGAAGGCTTGCTATTAAAGAAGGATGTTCTAATAGTGAATTACTTAAACGAGTGGGATATGCAGTTTCCCCTCATATGAAGAATGAAATTTTGAAGGATATTTAGTCCGCTAGAAAATCTCGTAGGTTGACTATAGAGCCACCTACCCGTATTCCCGTCTTGCTCCGTTTGGGAAACCGTGTCGATATTGTTATGGTCACCACCGGTCATACCACTAGCAAGACTGGGTCCAAGAGGTTCACCCATTATTCCTACAATCACGGAAAGAAAGACAAGACGATTACCTGACACTGTAGTCGGTCTACACCACGGGGAGCATACCTTCCCTCGACATACTGATGTCTCTACTGAGACGCCCCGTCCTGAGGCATCTTCATCGATGAAGAAAAGGGTATGGGTACCTAAGGTCGCTGCACCGATACAGTTCAGTGAACCTGCAAGACAGGAAGCAAAACCAGTGCCTGAAATATCTGACATCGTCGCGACATTAGCCAGGATTGAGATTTCTGAGTTAGCTCGAGAACACAGAGTTTCCGTCAATAGTGACAATGAGGATTTTGATTACAGTGATTACTTGGAGGAAAATTTCATGAATAATGTGATCAAAACCAGAGCTACCACATCTGCGTGCGAGGCTCAACCTCACACTGAAAGAGAACGCTGTAGATGAGCTGTGTAGGGCTATCTTCCTCAGGGATGAGCAAGTTGTTCTACTGGAGAAAAGAATAGAAGAGATGACTGCAGCTATGACTGCCATGACCACCATTCAGGGGCAATTACAAGCACCACGATTGGCTTCTCCAAAAATTAACCAACTAAAAATCATCATTCAGGGGCAATCACAAGCACCAAGATTGGCTTCTCCAGAGATCAACCAGCCAGAAATCATACACATCGCAGATGAAATAAGGGAGGCTACTTCAATACATAAAGAAGAACAACCAAAGAAGGATTCTCCATCAAGTGCCATGCCAGAAAAAGAGTTCAAGCAAATGTTTGAACAAGTACGGGGTGTCTTAGCCCAGTCCAAGGGCGGTGCATCAATTTTAAAGGGAAGACCTATCCGGAGGAGTTTGATGTCATGCCTTTCCCCAAGGGAATAGTAACCCCAAACTTCAAGATAGTAGTTGAGACAGGAAATCCCACACAGCACATAACACATTTCCGAGCTAATTGTGGAAAAACAAGGAATAACAAAGCTCTACTCTGCCAGCAGTTCGTTAGCAGCTTGTTAGGGATTGCTTTCGACTGGTCTGGTGACTTGCTCAACGAGCCAGTTAAAACATTTTCTGAGTTGGAACAGTTATTTGTGAAAAGATTTGCTGGGGTGCAACATCATGTGTCTATTTNTTCAAGAGCTCATCCCTGATAAGATGATGTTAAGAGGATTCAACCAAAAGGGAGAAAGAGCCCTTGGATCAACTTCATTACTTATGAAAGTTGAAAAACTTGGGACAACCGCTAAAATTTCATATCATCAAGCCGAGACCTCTTTTAACGCTCTGTTGGGTCGACCGTGGATTCATGAGCATAACATGGTTCCATCATCCCAACATCAGTGAATTAAATATCAGAAAGATGGTCAAGAAAATTGCATCAAAGGAGACCTACAGCCGTTTTCAGTGCATGAAGTTGGTATCCATGAAGTAGCTGCCTACTACGTGCCTCCAAAGAAGACTGCTTCTCGGGAAAAATTTTGACACACAAAGATAAAGATTCAGAGGAATCACAAAAAGAAGGCCATACAACTCCGCTTCAACAGCCTTCTACCACTCCCTTACAACAAGTTGGTGGAGGTTCTTCTAGTTCACGCACCCGAGGTCGAGGCCGGGGACGCGGACAAGGAAAGATCAATTTAATTGTTGAACGGACTAGGCCAACTATCAGCATTGGTGATGAAGAAAGTTCTGAAGATGAGGTAATAATGACAAAACAGTAGAAACCTCAGTACGAGATATCCCTAGAAGATACAGAAAGGGATGAATATGAAACAATGTACGATCGGATAAACCACTACGTGAATACTATGACCCTCACTCCGATTCTCCCTCAAAAGGACGAGAGTTTGGAGGTCAAGAAAGTCCGTAGTGTTGGTTCAAAGCCGATCAAATTTTACCGCACTTCTACCTCTACCGAGCTTGAAAAACATATAAATTTGGATGTTGATTCTAATGAATTAGTGGAATTGCCTTTTGGTTACTTTTCATCCTGTCTTCAAAGTTAATTCAACAAAGACATTTACCAAAACAAATGCCAAAAGATAAACTTCAACTCTTTAAAAAATTGTGGAATACTAAAAGACGAACTCCCATTTCAAAAGAAGGTCTCGAATTTGGTACAGTGGGACCAGTCGATGATTCTGAATTTTGCATGGTTGTTACTAGTAAGTCAGAAGAGGATTGTCTTGATATAGAGGATGATTCTATTGATCAACCAATAGAAGATGCTCCCCCATAATTTGAGGAAGAAATTAAATCCACTATCGATGAATTGAAAGAGATTAACTTTGGGACTGAAGAACGACCTCGACCTACATTTATAAGTTCTCTACTTGATGACAAAGAGTCTACAGAACTGGTCAAACTACTAGCAGGGTTTGAAGATTGCTTCGCATGGAGCTACGATGAAATGTCAGGGCTTCGCAGAGGTTGTAGTCCATAAACTTGGGGTGGACAAGAATGTAACCCCAGTAAAACAAGCTCCGAGGAGAATGCTCCTTTAAAAAGAACAACAAGTCATCGCCGAGGTAAAGAGATTGATAGGCACCAACTTTGTTAAAGAAGAGCAGTACCCCACGTGGTTAGCCAATATTGTACTGGTTAAAAAGAAAAATGGACAGATCCGCGTTTGTGTCGACTTCAGAGACTTGAACAAGGCATGTCCAAAAGATGAGTTCCCGCTACCTATACAAGAGATGATGGTGGATATCGCTTTGACACATGAGATTTTCTCCTTCAGGGACGGATCATCGGGGTATAACCAAATCAAGATGGCTCCGGGGATGCAGCGCTTACAGCTTTCGGAACACCGATTGGAATCTTCTGCTACACAGTGATGTCGTTCGGCCTAAAGAACGCCAAGGCAACATATCAGCGTGCAATGACGAAGATTTTTGATGACCTCATTCGCAATCAAGTAGAATGCTACGTGGATGATCTAATCATCAAAAGTAAACAAAAAATAGACCATTTGTATGATTTGAAGATTGTGTTTGAACGGTTACGACGATATGACCTTAAAATGAATCCCGTANGCGCTTACAGCTTTCGGAACACCGATTGGAATCTTCTGCTACACAGTGATGTCGTTCGGCCTAAAGAACGCCAAGGCAACATATCAGCGTGCAATGACGAAGATTTTTGATGACCTCATTCGCAATCAAGTAGAATGCTACGTGGATGATCTAATCATCAAAAGTAAACAAAAAATAGACCATTTGTATGATTTGAAGATTGTGTTTGAACGGTTACGACGATATGACCTTAAAATGAATCCCGTAAAAGTGCGCCTTCGGCGTCACCTCCGGGAAATTTCTAGGATTTGTTGTCCGTCATCGGGGAATTGAGATCAACCCGGATAAGATTAAAGCTATCTTGGAAATGCCTCCCCCTAAAACCTTGAAGCAGTTACGTTCCTTCTAGGGGAAGTTGGCATATCTGAGACGCTTTATTTCCAATCTCTCAGGTAGGTGTCAGCCTTTCTCGACATTAATTAAAAAGGACGCCATGATTATTTGGGAGGAAAAATGCCAGCGGGCCTTTGAGGACGTTAAATAATATTTAATGACACCTCCTGTTTTGGCAGCCCCTATTCCGGGGAAACCTTTGATACTTAATACCGCGGCTTTAGATGACTNCAGTAGCTTTCATGCTTAAGGGACTCACCATCAAATCCTTCGAGAAGCTACTCAGTAAAGCTAACAGTCTGCAAGAAGAAATGAAGCACATGGAGCTACATGAAAAGGCTAAGGTGACCGGAGTGTTTGAAAAGAAATCAGGGGTAGTCACAATTGTTGACAAAGGAAAGTAGCCAATAAAGATATATGCAGAGGATCATTGTCAGTCCTCATCACAGTACCCTCAGAAACAACGCAGTCAATCCAACCAATGACCGTCTCAGGAGGGATCACCTCGAACAGCGGGTAAAAGAATATCCTTGTTAGAGCGACAGAAAGTTGTTTAATCCTTCAAAGATGAAGCTGTACCTAAAATATTCAAAAGCTTGACGAAGAAATCAGAATTCAAACTGCCTGATCCAAAGAAATCTGAAGAGGTGGATAAGAAGAATGAACCAAATTATTTCCCGTACCACCGGTTGCTTGGGCACATTTTAGACAAATGTTTTGTCTTTTAAGACTGGCTCAAGAAGAACCTCAAGGAAGAGAATATAATAATCCCGAAGGTGTATTTGAGAGAAGCTGAAAGAGGTTCCATAAAAATGGTTTCAGTTGAGTCAATCTCCCCAATTGATCCATACGTTAGAACGGATGGATGGAGTACAACTTGGGATGAACTCAAAAGGGTCCTCGATCAAATTCAGGATTCATCAAAGAAAGCTTCTAAAAATACCGAAGAAGGATGGAATGAAGTATGGAGCAAATCATCCAAGTAGATACTAAACAAGCTACAGTCTGGATCAAAATATGCCTCCATTCAGAGTCTGCAGCATACCAAGCCCGAGATGAAGATTTCACCAGAAAATCCATCATCATTCAGGACGAAGAACAAGAAAAAGAAAAGGTTCACTACCAAGATCAATAGCACGGGGGGGTAGAATAGGGGTTGCCTCTACTAGGCTGGTTGTCTCGGATTCGGGGAAGAAAATCCTCGAACCCTTGACTTTGTATGATTATCTTTTTGTCCCTCCGGGGTCTTATGAATATAACGGTTGTGATTTTGGCTATGTTTTAACTATTTCTGGTAATAACGTGATCGATTATGACCAAGCTAGTTGTCATCTCGATTCTCAAAATGATCCTCAAATAGTACTTGAATCCGATGAACTAGTTGTCAAGTCTAAAGAAGACATCAACGATAGTGCTTCCGACAACACCGATAACGAAGAGCCAACTCTTGTGCATCATGGTATACCGCTTGACATCAACTTAGATTTCTCCAACGAAGAGGAAAAGACACCGGAAGATTCAAAAATTATATCTCAAGAAGAAGAAGTCACAGAAGTCAACTTGAGGAGCGGGAAAGTGTTACCACCAAGAACAACTCCAGCAGACAAAGGAAAATAGATAATGACTCGAGAAGAGATACCCCCACCTCCGCTAGTGGAAGAACCGCATAACANTAGGAAAGTCCTATGGCTAGATCTAGGCTACTAAAGAAGTTTCTAGACCTCAACCAAAAGTGAGGTCAACACGATGTCATATATTTTAGGCACTGGTTTTACTTCTTGTCTCGTAGGCTCATTGAATTGTATCGGTGCAGTGACCTTGGGTACCCATACCTTCTTCTTCTTTGACAACGATGCCTCAGGACGGAACATCTTAGTAGAGACATCGGTATGTTGAGGGAAGGTATGCTCCCCGTGGTGTAGACCGGCTACAGTGTCAGGTAATCGTCTTGTCTTTCTTTCCATAATTGCAGGAACGACTGGTAAACTTCTCGGACCCAGTCTTGACATAATCGATCGGCAACCTGCGGTCCTGGTGGTGGTATGATTGGTGGTGACCATAGCAGTATCGACTTGGTTTCCCAAACGGAGCCAGATAGGAACACGGGTAGGTGACTCTATAGTCGACCTACTAGATTGTCTCGCGGACTTAAT
>JXCR01112210.1:53748-80928 GCA_002079205.1 Phalaenopsis hybrid cultivar | reverse complement strand
CCCATTTTGGGTCCTCTACATAGTGGTCTTAGCTAAAGCATGGCCCTAGGGCTAGTAGGTTTAGGGGACCATCTACATGAGTATCCCAAGAGATCAAGGGATCTAGGCTAGAGATTTGAGTTCAGGGTTGTGAGTGATTGTGAGTGTAGATAAATGTAGTGAGTACCTTAGCTCCAGACCAACACCCCAGGTCAACCCTAAGGTCCAGCAATCCTAAGGGTGACTCATCTTGAGTTTCCCCCATAGTGACCCCACCTACTAAGTACTTAGAGGTTGAGACCAACATGTGGAACTTCAAGTTGAGTGGAGAAGGGTTTGGAATTTCTAGTGGTGAGGGTTCCATGTCTAGTCTTCTAGGAATAGTCAATAGGAAAAGTCCTATGGCTAGACCCTAGGCTACCAAAGAGGAAAAACTAAACCTCAACCAAAAATGAGGTCAACAATGATGCTTCCATAGAATAGTTTAGTTGAAAGAGAAAAAAATATAACTTGTTAAATATGCACATAATACTTCTTAGTAGAGATTAATTACCAAATTATTTTTATGCTAAAGTAATAAGCATAGTAGTTTTTGTAATGAACATGGTTAACATTTGACTAGTAATTAAGAAAACACCCTATGAACTTATAATAAGGAAGAAGCATAATATGTCATACTTTCATAAGTTTGGATGTGCTTTCATTATATTAACGAATATAAAATCATGCCAAATAAAAGATGATATTAGATCTGATGAAGTTTCATTCAATGACTACTTAAATTTGAGTAAACTTTACAAAATTTTTAGAAAATAGAGATTGTTTATTTAAGATTTGATACATGTAACCTTGGTAAGTGTCAAATTACCCTTCTTAGAATAAAATAATAGAATGATTAAGAAATTAATACATTACAATTAATATTTTAAATAAACAAAGCTATAAAGACGATCCAACTGCATTAGGTATACCTAAAAAAGTAAAGGTATACCTCTAGCCACCCAAAGAAATTCATTATGGAGGATCCATCATATTGAGTTAAAACTAAAAGTGAAATTATATAGAAGATTGATCATTTTATATTTTTACCATATATAGATCTAACATGGATAGATAAAGCATTAATGAAAACAATTTGGCTGTTAACAATGCAAGAATATTTTAATTAATTCATCAAAATTGATGTTTAGGAGCTAGAGCCTACACCCAATGATCGACATGTGAAAAAAACTAAGTAGATATATAAGAAGAAATTAAATGACTTATGAAACTTAGTTAGAAACAAGACCATACTAGTAACATAAAGTTATAGCCATATTGATGAATAAACATTGAAGAATCATATGTCTTATAAAAAGAATAAAAGATATGATAAATGCTATAAGATTATTATTCTCATTTAATTATGGCAAATGATTTAAATTATATTTAATGGATAAAAAAAGTTCTTATTTGATTAAAATTGTAGAGAATGATGTTTATGAAAAATAAATTCTAGCGGTTTCTGGCCTTCTATAATTTGTTCATGTGTACAAATTAAAGAAATTTCTTTATAGATTAAAAATACTCCATAATTTATTAATTAAAGGTTAAGTTCTTGCAAAGGTAAAATTTGCATTATAACATATGATAAAAATAATATTAGAGATTATTTAATAGTGACACAAATATATAAGGATAACTTTCTTTTTAGAGCCATTCAAAATTCACTTTCGCTAACTTTTGAATAATATGAGCAAGAAGTTTAAGATGAGTATGCTGGGAGAACTCACCATTACTTAGGTTTACAAGTTAAGAGATGATGAAATTTTATTATCTCAAAATAAGTACATAAAATACATAATATTAAGATTTGATTTGAAAGGATATGTTAAACTAGATAAGAATGCAAGTGGCTAGCGAATGGAATCTAAGCTTTAAAATTAAATGATATTTTCTTAATTGGATTAACAACTAATAGGATAAATATTATGTTTGCAATGGATCTATGTGCTAGATTTCAAGCAAACTCCAAAAATTCTCATTTGATAGCCATTAAGAAAATCTTTAAATATCTATAATGTTCATAAAATTTTAGGTTATGGTATATGATCTTGACTAACTATATAGATAGATGTAAAATGCAATGTATGTGATTATATGATTAATTTTCTTAATAGCTATTCTTAATTGGTAATGGCGCCAAAACTTGTGTTGACTCTTCGGTATAGATAGATGTAAAATGTGATGTATGTGATTATATGATTAATTTCCTTAATAGTTATTCTTAATTTGCAACAACACCAAAAACTTGATCCAAAGCAAAGGCTAGGTAATTTTTTCACTATGAAGCAAATAAGAATGCAGTTATAATATTTCAATATGGGAGACTACGCAAGTATACTTGTTGTTATCAAGTATAGAAATTTCTGATTAAGTCCTGAATATCGAACCCACAGGAAGGATTAGATTTAGATAACAAAATGCTTTGCAATATATATTTTTACTCAAAACTAAGATGTTATAATAGAAATCAAAGTTCGATTCTTTTTGTGATTTTTGATAATTAAAAATAAAGTGAGCAATTAATTAACTTAATTAAAATACTTACAAGATGAAGGCAATATAGGTAAAATATTTTTTTCCTTATCATGAATCAGTGATAAATATAGAAATTCTATTATTGAAGTATGTTAATTGTGTTGTGCAAAAAAGCAGCAATAATATTCTTTAACCTTACCAGAGATTTTATAAAGAACATTGGCTAATCTATAGTTTTAATAGCCTTGAAGATCGGCTAGACGGGGAAAATACTAGCTCTTGCTCTAGAGTTCCTTCTTTTCCCTCCACCTCGGGGCTAACATCTCGTATAAAAACTTAAAACTATAAATCAAATTGGGGGATTTAGCATGTCACTCTAAAGTCCTCTAATTATACACTCTTGAAGATATATTTCCCAATTTATTTGCACTTAACCCAATGAACTACATTTACTTTCATGAAAGCAATATGTGATTCTAACCATTTTGTTGACTGAGATAATGCTATCTCAGATCTTACATTTTCTCACAACAAGTTTTAACGTCTTAATGGGTCAAATCAAGAAGTAAATGAAGTGCAAGGTCTTGAATCATCACAACTTCTTCCAATATTGAAGTTTAATACTTCACACAACTTTCTTTAAACATTTAAACACTTATCATTTTAAGGGAAAAGATAAAGAAAACTACTCAGAATTCATGGAGAAAACACAACCACACATGAGTTTAAAATTAAAAATCTTGCTCACAAACAAGTAATCTAAATTAAAACCTAGTATAGACACAAAAATAAACACTTATCTCAAATTCTCTCCACCAAATGCCTTGAAGTTCATTTGAATTCTCTTCCTTCCCTCATAATATAAACTATTACTCAAAATAAAATAAAATAAAATAAAATAAAATAAAGGTGGCTGGCGACACCGGCGGTGGTGGCGGTCGTAAACTTTGGTGGATTGTTGCTGACCTCCTTGGCCTCTAGGGGTTGGCTTTGATGATCCAAGTATTCTTTAATAAAAATCTAAAAGGTACCATTGGTGTCTCTTCAAAATGTGTCTCCATTCAATGAATCTCTTAGAAGTTGTCTCCTCATAAGTCAATTGAATGAATTTTCGTGTCCATGGGCTATTTTACATGTTTTTATCAAGGGTTGCTTCAAAAACCTCTTAAAAATTCTTCTCCAATTAATCATTTCTTGAAGTAATTAACTTTGGCACTTAAGCGTGAGGTACTTGGCGCTTAGGCGTGGTTCATCTGGCTCTTAGGTGTCAATCCTGGGCGCTTAGGCGCCCTAGTTCATTTTTGCACGTCTCTTCATTTTTGCTGCAAATTTGACCCTTTTTCACTCATTTTAGAATTTTCATCCATTTGATTGTACCTAGAAGAAAAATACACAAATATCTTTCATTAAAGCGCAATATCTCAAAAGATAGGTATAAAAATGTGAATAAAAATACTATATATTTTAGTTGTATCAAAATCCCCCAACTTAAGATGTTATTTGTCCTTAAGTAACTTTTCAATCTTAAAAAACTAACATAAGTAGATTATGTATATATGTTTCTTTAAGAGTTGCCAAAATTATGATTTATAAATATAATAGTCCAATTATAAAAAATATATATTAATAAATGAGACCAACCTTAAGTTTAGAAATTTTTAATGTGAAGAAATATGAAAATATGAGTTCCTATCCAATTCAGAAATATTGTAGATTTTCCAAATATAGAATTTAAGCATTCTATTATCTCCACTTAAAAAAAAATTTAAGCATTCTATTATCTCCACTTAAAAAAAAATTTAAGCATAATTTTATTTACTATATTATATCCTTAAGTTTAAGAGTTTCTCAAGTCTTATACTTAAAAAAATCAGATGTGGAACCACTTTTTGATTAGGCACTAATCCTCAAGCTTCTCCTCCCTATTCTTTTCTTTTTCTTTTTTCCTTTTCTTTATCTTTATCTTTTTCTTTTTCAGGCAAGGATTTTATATCTGGATAGGCCTTTAATGGTTTTGAATTCCACTCTTCCTTTCCTAAAGCAAAGTGTTCATATTTTTCTTTCACTTAAAAACATAATAATAGTTTTGAAAATTAATTTCAATAAAAGAAATTTAAGTTTTGAAAATAAAAGTCTTAAATTTCTAAATTTTTCAAAAATACAATTTTTCTTACTAAAGATAGTTACACTATATTTAGCATTTTTCACACTAAAAATTTTTAGCTTTAAGTTTTTCTACATTATTGTAAATTTTAACTAAATTCTCTTACTCATTTCTAAAATCAAAATTTTACTTCTTTAATATAACTTCATATACATAATCATTTTTTAAATCAAAATCAAATTTATTTGAAACATTTTAGAACAAATAAATTTTTAAGTTTCTTTAAAATTTTTCATCCCCTCAAACTTAAATTTTTAACAGAAATAAAACATTTAGCATCATATATAAATAAGTATAAATGAAAACTAACTATAACATGCTTGCAGGATTTTTCATATCCTAAATATTAAAGTACAAAAATTAACAATAGGAGTAAACATTTAATTTGATCAAATTTTTTAATTATTTAAAATACAGAAATTCATAAGACTTATATGTTGTGGAGTATAACTGAAGAGAAAATAAACATACTAGCAAACAAACATGACTGCAACATAGTAAATTGAAAATTTCAAATATGAAGCTTAAAATAACAAGTTAGCTAAATTTTCAACAAACACTAACTAAATACATAAAACAACTTAATTAACATAACTACTACCACTAAAACATTCTAACAACACTCAAATACAAATACATCACAGAAGGTGTACTAAACAAAACACAACATAACAAAAACTAGCATTTTCAATACTCTCAACAGAACTCAACAGAATACCTGCACCATCCACAGTTCATAATAACACATAAACAGAAAACAACATAAAATAGAAAACATGACTACAAATCCAACTAAGCATCGTCTTCCTCATCACTATCATCACTACACCAAGTAGTTGTAGGCTCGTATGGTGGATATCTAGGGTACTGAGGAAATACTACATCGGTTACCTCTATTGAGATGCTCCATAGTTGTATTACATTCATCCTCATAATCACTTCTTCTTCTCATATACTCATCCATATGCTCTACAAAATGCTCTAAGTTGACCATTTTTTCATTGGTATAAATAACATTATTCACTATTCTTTCCATAAGCGGTGACTGAGTATCAGAACCAAAAGTCTGACCACGTGATGTAGAAGCATGTGAAGTATAGGCAGCAGAACTACTGGAGAATCCGCCCTTCCAACCAAAAATAGAATTATGTAAATAAGTCTTCACATTCACACTGGTAATAGGCTTCAATGGCTGTAAGATGTCCTCCCAGGTGTCGTATCTAACACTAGCTTGCTCACATAATGAAAAGATCAAGGATGCAAATCCCAAACCTGTGATAGTAGCAGCGATGGAAGAACTGATAATAACTCCACAAGTCAATCCTCCAATATCAATAGGCTTGGACTGCTGAATAGAGTAGTTCAAATTTTCTCTCTCTCTAGAGTCACTTCACTCAAATGATTTGGAGGCAGCAGATGAGCAGAAATAAAATAATGTAATGCCTTTGCATTAGCATCCAACTTCGAGGCAGAAAAATTTACTCTTCTTTTATTTATAATATTCCAAATTCCTCTCCCAGTAGTTAAAGATGATATAATCTCATCTAGCTCCTCCTTAGTAGGACAATAGTTTGCATAAAAACACAAAGTACTTGGAGGCAAATGATAAAACTGATTAATTATCTCAGGAGAAAATGGCATTGTTTTCCCCTTCACTATGACTCCTTCTTCATCAGCCTCCGAGAGATTAGCATAGAACTCTGGCATAATAGAAATCACGGCAACAGCAGAAAAATAACGGAATCGCTACCAATGGTGGCTAACAATCAACTCTTCACCAGCTACTCCTGGACTTTTAAAACATCGCTCAGGAATCAGTTTTCTTGTATACGGTGCATCGCTATACCTATCCTCAGCTCTTGAACTAACAAATTTACTTGAATCAAACGAAGATTTCCCCTTGCTTCCTTTCATTCTCAGTGCCATTTTCTAAAAATTTGTATAAAATTCAAAATAAATTCCACAATCAACTCCAAGTCACTAAACTCAACTTCTAAAAGCTTAAACTAATAGATCTATGCATTTTCCATCAATTTTTCCAAAATTTTCACCATGAATAGTGATTTTTGGGTAGCTCATGTATGTGCTCAAAACACATGGTGAAAATAAAAAAAGTTTTTGCATAGAAATAAAGCTCTAACCTCAAGAAGATCAAATCTAACAATTTCAACTTGAATCTACCAAGAAATCTTCAAAGTAGGTGATGCCCTAGCCTAAAAATCTAGAAAAATTGAGGAAGAAGGCGAGCAAAGGAGGAAAAAAATGGAGTTTTTCAGACCAAAAATTCACATAAAATCGTTTGTAAACCGGTTTTCGTGAACTGACACGTAAGCATGAAGGGTTCGGCGCTTAGGCGCTAGTTTATCTGTTTAGGCAGCGCTCAAGCACGGAGTTTGGTACTTAGGCACCACCAGTGCACAGATTTTGATTTTTTTTCATTTAAGTGAAATGCACCCTAGCCTAAGTCAACCAACCCTCTATGGTCTCAAAACACTGTGTATACTATTTTCTTCCTATTATCTCTTCTCTTACTAAAAAAAACACTTATATTAATTCACAAAAAAAATAAATTATATTAAAACTTATACAAAACTAGACTTTCATAAAAAAAATGATTCAACACTAAATAACTTAAAATTTCACACAAAAAACACTTATATTAATACACAAATGATTACAAAAACTTTTGAATACATAAATTCTCAATCCAAGTAGTCTCGGATGAGAAAATTCCTAGCACAAAATTAAA
The DNA here is from genome assembly GCA_002079205.1 of Phalaenopsis hybrid cultivar. Classification (NCBI taxonomy): domain Eukaryota; kingdom Viridiplantae; phylum Streptophyta; class Magnoliopsida; order Asparagales; family Orchidaceae; genus Phalaenopsis; species Phalaenopsis hybrid cultivar. The sequence goes on along the minus strand of JXCR01112210.1, from coordinate 73,516 downwards.
CTTTCATAACATTAAAACACACATTAAACACACTTAACATATACAATTACTAAACACATAAACAAAAAATCAAAAACTTAATTCCACTCTCTACTTTATGGAACACATTCTGGCATATCGTTGGTCGTATGTATATCTGAAAGAATGAACGATGATCAATAACTCTGGTTGAATCTTCTTCAATCCACTTGTTCTTCAAATACTTTGCCTTATCTGCTTCTTCTATAAAATTAGTATGGCTAAACTACATTTTTAGTTGTCATCCCAAATGATGCAGATGTGAGTTAACTTCCATCACTTTCGCTTCAATTGAAGCCACATTAGCCTCAATTATTGTGATTTTCTCCGTTATTCCTTTGATACTAATGGCTAGGAAACCATTAAACATCTCTTTTACACTCTGAATAATAAACTTCTTTCTCATCACTTCCTCATTCTTCTTCAAATCATTCTCCCAAGAAGACATTTTCAAAATTCTCTCTTTTTCACTTAGAATTTAAGGGTTAAATGAAGGTGTGGTGAGATTTCTACACATACCCCTCTATTTATAGGCTCTAAACCTCTCTCATAACTCCTAGGAACGTCTTAAAACTACTCTTACAACTTCAAGCTAACCAATTTGAGGTTAGAACTTCTAGAAACCAAATATGCACATGTTTTTTAACTATCTTGCTTAAACGTCGGATTTTGGCTCTTAAGCGTCAGTGCTCAATTTAGCACAGGTCAACTTAACATCCAAACATTCATTCTAACATGTCTATGTCATATTTTATGGTCTTAAAATAATCACTAACTCATTATATGGTCAAAATACTACCAGAATTTCCTAATTCACACACAACAACATCACAATAAAAATAAACACACATATAACTATGGGATGCCTCCCACAGAGCGCTTGGTTTAACGTCGTCAGCCCGACGTAACCATTGTTTATTCTAGTTAATCCAACATCAGAAAATTATTTAATTTAAGTTACTAACCTAAAAATTATGATTTCAGCCTATGACCATTCACTTTAAATATTTTATCAGTTTTAAGATCTTTAATATCCACAACTCCATAGGAATAAACTTTCATCACAACAAAAGGTCCCATCCACCTAGACTTAAGTTTGCCTGGGAAAAATCTTAACCTTCCATTTTAAAGCAAAACTTGTTGCCCTGGTTGAAAGTTTTTTGTAAGAATCCTTTAATCATGTCACATCTTCATCTTTTCTTTGTAAATCTTAGCACTTTCATAAGATTCATTCCTTATCTCTTCAAGCTCATTTAATTGCACTAATCTTTTCTCACCAGCATCTTTCAAATTATAATTAAATTCCTTAATCGCCCAATACGCTTTATGCTCAAGTTCAACTGGTAAGTGACACGTTTTCCCAAATACTAGCCTGTATGGGGACATTCCTATAAGAGTTTTGTATCTAGTCCTATAAGCCCACAAAGCATAGTCAACTTTAGCTGACCAATCTATTTTAGTTGGATTTACAATTTTTTCAAATATTCATTTAATTTCACGATTGGATAATTCAACCAAACCACTTGTGTGAGGATGATAAGCAATAACAATTCTATGGTTAATATGATATTTCTTTAATAATTTATCTAATATTGCATTACTGAAATGACTTCCCCCATAAGTCATGATTACTCTCAGCATCCCAAATCTACAAAATATATTTGTTCGTAAAAACTTTGCAACACTTTGAGCATCACATCGAGGTAAAGCAACAGTTTCGATCCATTTGGATACATAATCTACTGCTAGCAATATATATAAATTTCTGAAATATGGTATAAATAATCCCATGAAATCTAATCCCCAAATATCAAATATCTCAACTTCTAACACATAATTGAGGGGGATCTCATTCCTCCTAGAAATATTGCCTACTCGTTGACATTGATCACAAGTTTTGATATAAGCATTAATATGTCTAAAGATTGTAGGCCAATAAATTCTAGATTGTAAAATTTTTTATGTTATTTTATCAACACTAAAACGTCCCACAAAATAAAAATTATGACATTTTTGGATAATTTCATAAGTTTCTTCTAAAGGCATACATCTTCAAATAATAAGATCATTTCCTTATTTATATAAAAATGGGTCATCCCAAAAAAAAGTCTTAGCTTTAGATATAAATTTCCTCTTCTATTGGTATGTCATTCCATATGGTATAATATCACTAACAATGAAGTTCACAATGTCGACATACCATGGAACACGCCACTCATTAATATTGAACAATTTTTCATCTCAAACATGTTCTAAAATTCTTTTTCAAAATAGAATGGTTTTTCTAACTCAAGCGTGGACAAATGATCAACATTTTGATTCTCATCTCTCTTCCTATCTACTATTTCAATTTCAAATTCTTGCATAAGAAGAATCCATCGTATCAATCTTAGTTTTGCATGCTTCTTTTTCATTAAATATTTATAAGCAGAATGATCTGTATGCACTATTCATTTAGTTCAAATCAAGTATGATCTAAATTTATCAAGAGCATATACTACTGTTAATAAGTCTTTCTCAGTTGTGGTACAATTAATTTGAGCTTCATTAAGAGTTTTACTAGCATAGTAGATAACTTTGAAAATCTTATCATGCTTTTGTCCTAAAACAACTCCAATAGCTTAATCACTAGCATCGCAAGAAATAGCCATCATACATCTTTGAAATGCAGTAGGTGCATTACATAAACCAAAGGGCATTCTTCTAAAAGCAAATGTACCATAAAAACTGGTAAAAGTTGTTTTCTCTTGATCCTCAGGAGCTATTTGTATTTGGTGATAACCAGTATATCCATCCATAAAATAAAAGTATTTATGCTCAACTAGTCTATCCATCATCTGATCTAGAAAGGAAAGTGGAAAATGATTTTTTCTTGTGATAAGATTTAGTTTTCTATAATCAATGCATGTGTGAGTCTTATTGGTATTAACTCTTTATGCTCATTCAAAGTCACAATCACTCCTCCTTTCTTATGAATGTAATGAATTTGACTAACCCATACACTATCTGAAATAGGGTAGATAATTTCAGCAGCTAACCACTTTAGAATTTCTTTCTTAACAACTTCTTTTATAACAAGATTCAATCTCCTTTGAGGATCAACCCTGGGTTTGTAGTTCTCTTCCATATGAATTCTATGCATACAAATTTAAGGACTGATTCCTTTTATATCAGCAATTGTCCATCTAAAGGCTTTCTTATAACTCTTTAAAATTTTCATCAAACTCTCTTCTTCTTCTGTAGTTAATTTTAAGGAAATTATAACAGGTAATGTTGAGGAATAACCTAAAAAGGCATACTTTAAATGTTCAGGAAGCAACTTCAACTCAGGAGGTTTTTTAATTGATGGACAAAAACTTTCTCTGTTGTGTCCAAAACTTCAAAACTTTCTCGAACATAATTTGAATCTTCCTTATATAAATCTTCATACTGATCTAATTTCTCTTCTTTCTTGTGTTCCAACTCTTTCATCTCATATTTCTCTTCATATGTTGTTTTGAAATGACATTCACTTAAATATCTTATAACGTCCATTCGATAAGATTCATCATTTTTACCTTTTGTAGGGTATTTCATTGATTTTAAAATATTAAATGTAAATGTGTGATCATTGACACACATAGTTAATTCTCCTTTCTGCACATCTATCATTGTACTTCATATGGCTAGGAAAGGTCTTCCCAAAATAATAGATCTCCTTATCTTCCTCCATGTCTAGCACAATATAATCAATAGGAAAGATAAATTAATCCACTTTCACTAGGACATCTTTTATAACTCCTTTAGGATATATTATTGAACAATCTGCTAACTGTAGAGTTACAATAGTAGGGGTTATTTCTCTTAATCTCAATCTTTTAAATATTAATAATGGCATAAGGTTGATGCTTGCTTCTAAATCAGATAAATCTTTCCCATAAAATATGTCTCCTATTGCACATGGAATTGTAAAGCTACCACGATCTATAAGCTTTTCAGGAAATTTTTTCTGATCTAAAACTAAGTGCAACAGTCTCATTATTTTCAAACTTCTTTTTCCTGTTAAGAATATCCTTTATAAACTTCACATAGCTTGGCATTTGTTCTAAGGTTTCAACAAATGGAATATTAATTGTAAGTTTCTTAAAAAGTTCTAGAAATTTTTAAAATTGCTTATCCAACCTTTGCTGTCGAAGCCTCTGAGGAAATAGATGTGGTGGTTTTTCCAAATGAACTTTAAGTGGAGAAAAAGGTCTCTCTAAACCTTTCAGAGTTTCCTCTTTTAGTTCTTCAATCTCTATTCTCTCTACTTCAGTTTTTTTTTTTACTCTACCTTCCAATTCTCTTCCACTTCTAAGTTGAACAGCTTTTACTTGCTCTTTATTCTTGTCTTTTGGATTTACTTTTGTGTTACTAGGAAATTTTCCTTGGGATCTATTACTTAATGAATTTATTATTTATCCAAGTTGATTCTCATTATTTATAATTATAGCTCCTTGACTTTGTAACTGATTTCCCATTTGTAACACCACTTCTTCTATAGACAACTTCTTCTCCTTAAATTGTGGATTACTATTAAAACCTGGAGGATAAGTAGGTCTATAATTACTATTCCTTTAGTTGTTCCAATTTCCCAATGGGTTTACTTGATTGTTCCCCCATTGTTGATTATTACCACCCTTATTATTATTCTAATTGAAGTTGGAATGGTTCTTCCAACCTCAGTTATAATAATTTGAATATGGGTTATTCTTCCTGCTATTTATCGCATTCAAAGTTTCTAATGATACTTGAGAATATACCATTTGGCCTAATGAATTCTCTTTAATCATAGGGATTGATTGAGAAAAAATCATTCCAAATTGGTCCAACTTTCTTGAAATTACAGCAACTTGATTTAATAACATGACAAAAGTATCAGTTTCATGAACATTGGCTACTTTCTTAAGATTTACCCTTTCAGAAGGCCATTGAAAATTATCGGTAATCATCTCTTCTATTAAAGCATAAGCATCATTAAATGATTTTGAAATCAATGAACCACTAGCAGCGACATCGATAAGAGATCTAAGAGATCCAGCTAATCCAGTATAAAATGTTTGAACTATTAACCAATTTGGTATAACATGGTGTGGACACTCTCTTAAGAGTTCTTTAAATTGCTCTCATACTTCATAAATAGATCTCTATTCAAACTGGCTAAAAGATGTAATATCATTTTTAAGTTTCACAGTCTTTGAGGGTGGAAAATATTTAGCAAGAAATTTCTGTGCTAAATCACTCCAAGTTCTGATAAATCCGGGTGATAACGAATGTAACCATATCTTAGTCTTATCCCTTAGTGAGAAAGGAAATAATCTAAGTCTTATAGCATCATCTGATACACCATCATATTTAAATGTAGTACAAAATTCTAGAAAATTGGCAAGATGTAAATTTGGATCTTCAATTGGTGCTCCCCAAACTGATTATTTGATACCACTTGGATAATATCAGGTTTAAGCTCAAATGAATTAGCCACTACAGCGGGTTTTTAAATACTACGATGAAGTTCATCCACCGTAGGGTTTGTATAATCTCATAAAGGTTAAAAATTTTCAACATGTTGATTATTTTTATTTGTCATTTCTTGAAAATTTTCAGTAATTTTTAATTTTTTTAATTTTTCTAATAGTTCTCTCTAATTCAAAATCATAAGGCACAAGTCCTATAAAACCTGAACTACACATACATTACTATAAATCACAATAAAATAAAACAAAATAAAAGAAATAAAAGACACACTAACAAAACCTTTATATAAAAACAACACTACAATATTCCTAAAATAAATCTTAAAGTTTAAATAAGACTTACTAAAAATTTTGCTATCTGATACACCAAAAATATATGCATTTTTATACCCATATTTTATACTCATTTTTTGTGATATTGCACTTTAATGAAAGATATTTTTTTATGTTTTATTGTAGGTTGTTGATTTTTAAGATTTGGAGCAAAAAGGAAGCAAAAGAATGAAATTTGGAGTTAAAATGGAGAAGTTAAAAAAATTGGTCAATGCTGACAACGCCGTTTGACAGAGAAGAAGGACTTAATTGAATGGCATCTGGCGCTAATGGTGTCAGTGTCGGTGCAGACTCTGTTTCTAGAAGCTTTGATGAATTTGGATGATTTTTTAGGAGTCTTTGGATGCACCTATTGGAGAACCGACCTAGGCTCTATTTATAGCCAAAAATTGAACAAACCTCCCTGCACAATTTTGAATTCTTCCACTAATTTCAGTTTTCTTCTTCACACACCTCCATTCTACGTCATTCCACACCATTAATTAGTTATTTTTATTATAGTTTTGAGTTTTCATGGTAAGTTTAAGTGTGAATTCTTCTCTAAGAAGTGTTGGAGAGGAAGAGAAGTGAGAGATTTCTTCTTCCAACATTTCCTAAGAGAGGCTGCAAGGGATTTGCTTTGAGAAAGAGTTTCAGATAAGTGTTGTTTGTTTATTATTATTGCATGAACTTTTTTTTATATATGAAATTTATGTTTTGTTGTATCTTTCTCATGAAGTCTGAGTAGCTTCTATTATCTTTCTCCCTACTCTGAGATATGGTGAAATAAAGAGATATTGTGGATGTGCCAATATTAAAATTTTAAAATAAATTGTGATGGTTTTTCAACTCCGCTCTTAATTTACTTTTTGATCTAGCTAACTGAATTGTTAAAATATGTTGTGAAACATATGATCCGAAAAATGGAGTATGAGTTCTACAACAGAGTGAGAACCACATTTAAGTCCATGAAGGAGTATTTTGTTCATAGAATTAAGTGCAAATAAATAGAGAAATATACTTTGTTGGGGTAGAATTGGAGATTTCTAAAATGACAGACTAAAAATCCCCAATTTGATCTTAGTGTTTAAAAATAAAAGCGAGAGTTAGCCTTCAGGGGAAGGGAAGTGGAAGCTCTAGAGTGGGATNCTGATTCTTCACATTTGAGGTCGGACCCTATATTCCGACACCCTCTTTTGAGAATTGACCTACATTTCAATTATCATTCTTGAATGAGTCCTACCTTTCTGGTTCTTCACATTTGAGGTCGGACCCTATATTCTGACACCCTCTTTTGATAATTGACCTATATTTCAATCCTCATTCTTGAATCAGTCCTACCTTTCTGGTTCTTCACATTCGAGATCGGGCCCTATATTCCGATACCTTCTTTGGAGAATTGACAAACATTTCAATTCTCATTTCTGAATTGGTCCTAAATTTTTGATTCTTTACATTTAAGATCGGTCCTTACATTCTGACACCCCCTTTTTGAAAGTTGATCTATATTTAATTCTCATTTCCGAATGTCCTACATTTCTGATTCATTACATTCGAGGTCGGTCCTTACACTCCGACTCTCTCTCTCTCCCTCCCTCTTTTTGAATTGATATCTGAAGTTCAATTCGTACCTCGAGGTCAACAGTTACATCTTGACTCCCATCCTTTAGAAATTTTTAAAATTTCATAACTCAAAAATCCACTCTCCGATCCCCAGCGAGAGTCCCTACTTCTCGATTTGATTAACCACACAATTTGCTAATTCTCTAGCAGAAAAAAATCGCACACACAACTCTACACGTACTTCTGGGTCTACTGACTTAGAAGTCTGTATTGGTTTTGGTCNTTAATAGACCTCTGAGGTATCCAACAAGTTAGGAGGAGGAAGCAGGTCCATGCCTCCCTCTCACCAACTGGTAAAAAGCCTCTAGTCCATTTAAACATATTATGTTGATTAATGGTTCATCCTGTGCATACACTAATGCTCAGTGAACATTGATGTCTTAATTATCCCTAAGAAAGGGGTAATTATCATTTATCATTTAATTTGAAAATTATGCAAGTGAATTTCCTTAAAGAGTAAGTTGGTGTAACCCGAACACTTAGCCAAAAAAAATTTTAATTAGGCTTAGTGATGTTTCAAGGATGTTGATTATGTTATGTTTATTTCTTTAATCCTCATTTAGTCAATTTTGATTTGGCCTAAGTCACTACTAAGCCCTTATAACCTAGGTGAGTGTCTTAATTAGTTTTAAAAAGATCAAGCTTTAGGTGATCATGATTCATGATTTGGATTTTATTTGAAAATCAAAATAGGGTTATTAAATTGATTAATTATTTACTTCAAAAGTCATACCCCTAAGTCCAAGATCATTTAATTTTAATAAACCTCCGAATTTTTAATAATTTCAAAATTTATTAACTTAATCAAGAAAGTGAGATTGGTTTCTACCAATTGACCCCTTATGTTCCAAACATCAAATAAATTGATTAAGATCAGAGGTTGCCCATTTCCCTCCTTGACTTAAGTCTAAATGTTAATTAAGGCTAAATTTACAAAACTACACATTTGCCCCTAAGGCTTTAACACTTCATAATTTGTCAAATTCAATTCAAATGACTTAAAAGTTTTTATCCTACCTCATTCATGGGTCAATTAAGACATCAAAGGAGATAATGTGATTTTTCATAATTTAATTTATTTTATATAATTATTTTCATGCAAAAATTGGATTTTCCAATAAAAATTCCAAACTTCACCAAGCTAAATCCTAATCCCTTGAAATTTTTACTACGGGTGGACCTAAACTAGAGAAACCTTTGGACCAAATTTTATGATTTTTTGAATTCTCTGTGATTTGGACTCAATAATGGTTAAAAATGATCTTAATTTACTAGAACTAAATGAAAATATGACACTAAATAGGACGCAATGGTGAAAGGAGGATTCATGTGGCCGACCCCACGTAGTGGGATTAAGGCTTTGTTGTTGTTGTTGTTGTTGTCTGTGATTTATCAAAATTATTTTAAATTTTGAGTTATTTAATAAAAATAAAATATTTTAAATGATAAAAATTAGGTTTTATGCCTTTGAAAAATCTTTCGGAGGTTGGAGAACCTAGAGGAGTAAATTTTATATTTCTTTGATTTTTTTTATTTTTCTTTGATTTATTGGAATTATTTTAGTGAAAACTCATTTTTTGCCTTTAAAAATTATTTTTAAGCTTTGAAATTTAATATATTTATTTAGAAAATCAAAAAAAATATTCTAATTGTTCCTAAGTGATTAGAAAGCAATTTAAAACATTTCCATGAATTATGTTATTTTTGTGTTTTTTATGAATTTTTTAATTATTTTAAATATTTAAAATTGGATAAAAATCAAGTTTTTATTCTAAATATTATTTTATTTTTATAAAATATCCCTAATCACAGAGAACTCAAAAAATTAAGTTTCATAATTTTTGGAGTTATATATTGATTTTTAAAAAATCATTTAAGTGTCAGAAGTGGTATTTATCTTTAAAAATCAACTTAAGTTATAAAATGAACTCAAAATATTTTAAAATTTTTGTAATAAGTTCTATGGATCATAAACCACAGTGGAGATCAAAAATCAAGTCATTTAATGTTTATATTTTCCAAAATTATTATTTTAGTGATTTAGTGTTTGTAAAATTTAACTGCATTTTAAATGACTTGACCCATGAAATTATTTCCAAAAGCTTCTCTAGTCATGGTAGACCTTCCAAAATTTTCTTAAAATTTTCTAATTAATATGCTAATTTTCATGATTATTTTAAGGAAATAATGTGCAAGAGCTTGAAAAATATGGCTCGTTGTATAAGAACCTCCTCAGACTTTGGAAAAATCAGAGGATGTTTCTCTTGATAGAGGCTATAATATGCCAAAATTTCAAGCCAAGGTAATGTATCAATATGCATGGAGAATCAAATGATCCCAAATAGTGTTTAATTAATTAAAAGTATTTTATTTGCATGAAATTATTTAAGTGCATTTTAAATGACTTGACCCATGAAATTATTTCCAAAAGCTTCTCTGGTCATGGTTGACCTTCCAAAATTTTCTTAGAATTTTCTAATCAATATGCTAATTTCCATAATTACTTTAAGGAAATAATGTGCAAGAACTTAAAAAATATGGCTCTCTGTATAAGAACCTCCTCAAACTTTGGAAAAATCAAAGGATGTTTCCCTTGATAGAGGCTACAATATGCCAAAATTTCAAGCCAAGGTAATGTATCAATATGCATGGAGAATCAAATGATCCCAAACAGTGTTTAATTAATTAAAAATATTTTATGCATCAAATGGACTTGAAGTTTATTCCACATTATTCTCCTCTAGTCACTGATCAAAAGGGTATTTTTATTTTATTTTTGTGATTTTTCTACACCAAGTTATGGGTTTTTTAAGTTTAGGGAGTTTAAATAAATAGAAAAAGCCTTATTTTTCTACTTATCCACGCGGAGCCATGTAGATCCTAGGCAGCTCCGAAACTTCACGCGGTGCACTCCTATTTGATGACACCGTCAACGCCAGCAGCCACGCGTCCCGCTGTTTATGTAAAGAAGCGTTGTCCAGCTTCATCTTGGCCATCCGTTTAATACAGGCGCAATTGGATGACGCATGGTCATCGTCCCCAATGGCTTAGGCCGAGAGCCGTCCACCTTCAAGACTTACGATCTCTCTTGTTTCTCAACCAAATTAAGTGAATTTTTTTAAAAATGCTCATCTTAGTGAGACGAACACATCCATACGGTTAATGTGTCATGAAATCAAGCCCATGTAAATGGAGAATCAAAATAGGCTCGGGAGGAGGAGAAGTTTTATACTTTGCTCTGAGAATGGAGGCTTCTATCAGAGGTGCTCGGCACGTTCGTTGGGGTCCACGGAGGCTAGGGATTAAGCCTCTTTCTGTGGTGTAAGGCTTAGGTATGACTTTGACCAAGCTCAGTTTCAAGTGTTGGTCTAAAGCTATGGTGGAGGCTATTTCAGAGGGTAATTTGATGAGGCTTTGTCTTCTCTTGCTGTTGTGCAGGTGTGGGCACAAGCAATTGAAGTTTGGTGGAGCTTTGAGAGATGTCCTGTTTCTGTCCTTATTTTTAAAGCTCAAAATTAGGGTTATAGAGGGGGAATCAAGGCAGTGGAGTGATTGGAATGGGTCATGGAGGTCTCAAGGAAGCTCTGTGAGTGAATTGAGAGGCTCTCTTTGAGAAAAAATTTAGCGCACCTCCCATGGCCGTGGAGGCGTGTTTTTATAAAAGTTGTCATGGGGTGGCTCTCAGGGCACAAGTTTGGGTGCATTGTGGTGCTTAGGTGGAGGGCAAAGGATTTCTTCAATTTGATTTGGATGAGCTGGCCTCTAGGTTTGATTTGGGTGAGATGCCATGGGTTGGCTCTTGGTTTTAAGCTTTTCCGGCCACTAGGCTGGCTGACTAGCCAGGGGGAGGTGCTAGGAGCTCAGGGAACCCAGGGGAATATGTCACAGCAATTTAGTGCAATAATACCTAATTTTGGTAAGGATATCTTAAGCACATGCAGTTTTGGAAATAATATCCCTTGATTTGGGGGACCTTTGATCCATGGCTTGATTTAGGTGGTTTCATGGTGTTAGGACTGGTCACTAAATCCAACTAATGACTGTGATGGAATTAATTTTGTGACTTTAGGGTGGTTATGTCACATTTAGTTCATGGATCCAAGTGAATGCAAATGACCAAAACTTGGGTTTGGGCTAAGTTAGTGTTGACCTCATTTTTTATTGAGGTTTAGTTTTTCCTCTTTAGTAGCCTAGGGTCTAGCCATAGGACTTTTCCTGTTGACTATTCCTAGAAAACTAGACATGGAACCCTCACCACTAGAAATTCCAATCCATTCTTCCACCAGCTTGAAGTTCCACATATTGCTCTCAACCTCTAAATACCTAGTAGGTGGGGTCACTGTGGAGGAAACTCAGGATGAGTCACCCTTAGGATTGCTGGACCTTAGCGTTGACCATGGGTGTTGGANAAATTTTGAAAAATCACATTTTCTCATCTGATGTCTTAATTGACCCATGAATGAGGTAGGATAAAAATTTCAAAGTGCTTTTGAATTAATTTGTCTTAATTGACCCATGAATGAGGTAGGATAAAAATTTCAAAGTCATTTGAATTTAATTTTACTAAATTTATGAAGTGTTAAAGAGCCTTAGGGGCAAATGTGTAATTTTGGAAATTTTGCCTTAATTAACATTTAGGATTAATTCAAGGCCTTAGGGGCAAATGTGTAATTTTGGAAACCTTGCCTTAATTAACATTTAGGCCTAATTCAACGAGGGAAAATGGGTAACCTTAGGGCATGTTGTAGACTCTATCAAGGGAAATATCCTCTGATTTTTCTAAAGTCAGAGGAAGTCCTTATACAGAGATCCATATTTTTCAAGCTTTTGCACATTTTTTCCTTAAAAAATCATGGAAATTAGCATGNGGGGTTTCCTTTGGTCCATGGCTTATTGGTGATGATTGGTACCTCAACTCTACCAAAATACCCATCTTGGTCGTTTACCCCTAAAACACTCCCCTAATTACCAACATACCCCTCTTGGGCTCAAAATCCCAAAAATTCCAAAAATTCTCAGAAATTCCTAATACAACTCAAATATTCCCAATTTCATTTCTCTCAACTACTCCATGACCCAATTTGTCCAATTTGACCATCTTTAATCAAAATCCTCAAATTACCCTGAAGACCCAAATTTCCCCAAATCCAACTCAAATGTCCATCAATTGGGTCTCAATTGACCCCAAATCCAATCCTAAACTCAAATTCACCTAATTTCCCCAAATCCAACTCAAATGTCCATCAATTTGATCTTAATTGACCCCAATTCCAATCTTATACTCAAATTCACTTTTTATATGACCAAACTAAACCAAATCCAAGCTCAGTTGGTACATGATTTGAGCCCAATCTTGATTTGAGTCAAACCCAATTTTGACCATATGACCTAATCTCACCAAATTGAACCCATAGCCTAGTCAATTGGCTTCAATTAATGTTGAAAAATCTTTATGACATTCTCATACATCAGAATCAACCATCAATTGGCATTGCTGAAGCCTCAAATCCATTTGATTTTGGCCTAAATCCAAAATTCCCAAATTTAGCCCCAAATTGGCTAAGTCCCTAAATTTCACCCAATTGATTGCCTTAACCTCCAAATTGGCATCCAATTCATGTTGGAAAATCTTCATGTGGTCCCTATTGACCATTTACGACAATCAATTTGGACTTAGCCCAAGGCTAACCCAACCTAGACCCAAGTCTAGCCCAACATGACCAAATTGATTAAAGTTCAAATTTCCTTCAAATTGACCTTTCAATTGAACTCAAAAACACTTCCATCCTTCACAAAAGTTGTTCCTTATGATCATCTACACCAAATTCAATAGTTATTTGGGCTAATTGACATGGATAACCTAGCTCAAACCCAAGTTTTGGTCATTTGCACCCACTTGGACCCATACACTAAATGTGACCTAACCACCTTAAAGCCACCAAATTAACTCCACCAAAGCCATTAGTTGGACTTAGTGACCAGTACAAACACCATGAAATCACCCAAATCAAGCCATGGACCAAAAATCCCCCAACCTGTGACCAGTCCAAACACCATGAAACCACCTAAATCAAGCCATGGACCAAAGGTCCCCCAAATGAAGGTATCTTATTTCCAAAAATGCACATGCTAAAGATACTTTGCCAAATCAAAGCACATTTGCATTAAATTGTTGTGATGGATTCTTCTGGTTTCCCTGAGCTCCTAGCCACCTCCCCCTGGCTGGCTGACTGACCAGCCTAGTGCCGGAAAAGACCAAAATTGAGAGCCACTCCCATGGCACCTAACCCAAATCAAACCTAGAGGCCAGCTCATCCAAATCAAATTGAAGAGCTCCTCTGCCGTCCACCTAAGCACCACAATGCACCCAAACTTATGCCCTGAGAGCCACCCCATAGCCATTTTTATAAAAACTCACCTCCCATGGGGAGGTGTACTGAAATTTTCATGGCCATTTTTATAAAAACTCACCTCCCACAGCCATGGGAGGCGTGCTGAAATTTTTTTAAGGCCTCTCCAAACTTCACACAGAGCTTCCTTAAGATCCCCTCAGTGCATTCCAACCATTTTCTCTCACCCATTCCCATTGTTANCGGCCAGCCTAGTGGTCGGAAAAGCCCAAAACCGAGAGCCACCCCCATGGCACCTCACCCAAATCAAACCTACAGGCCAGCTCATCCAAATTAAACTATGGAGCTTCTCTGCCCTCCACCTAAGAACCACAATGCACCCAAACTTATCCTCTGAGAGCTACCCCATGGCCATTTTTATAAGAACTCACCTCTCACGGCCATGGGAGGTGTGCTGAAATTTTCTTAAATAGGCCTCTCCAAACTTCACACAGAGCTTCCCTAAAATCCCCTCAGTGCATTCCAACCATTTTCCCTCACCCATTCTCATTGTCGGAGCTCAATTTTGAGCTCGAAACCCTGTCGAAAACCAGGACAGAACCCAATACACCTCCACAGTCCACCAAACTCAAATTAACTTCACCAAACCTTCACAACAGTGAAAGAAACTAAATCCCCATCAAATCCCCCTTCCACAGAGCCTCTGCCATAGCTCTAGACCAACACCTGAAATCGAGCTTGGTTGAATTCATACCTAGGCTTTACACCAAGACCAGGGACTCAATCCCTAGCCTTCCTGGACCCCGACAAATGTGCGAGCATCTCTGATCAAAGTCTCCCTTCTCAGAGCAAAGGTATAAAACTCCTCCTCCTCCCGAGCTTATTTTGATTCTCGATTTACTTAAGCTTGATTTCATGGTACCTTAGTCGTATGGATGTGTTTGTCTCACTTAGATGACTCCATAGGAACAAACTCGAAGTGATTTGGTTGAGTCTAGGCCAAGCTCTTAAGGTTTTAGTGTGGACGGGCACGGGATCATCCTATCGGGGATGATGATGGGGAGCCGTTTGATCGAGTGTGTATCAAATGAACGGGGGAGATCAAGTTGGGCAGCACTTCGGGACATAAACAGCGAGCTGATTCAGCAAGCTACGTGGACGGCGACGTCCAACCAGAGCGCGCCACGCATGCCTTTAGAGCTGCCTAGGATCTAGTTAGCACGCGTTGTTTAAATAGATAAATAAGGTTTTTTTTTCCGCATGCCTTCGGAGCTGCCTAGGATCTAGTCAACACACGCTGTTTAAATAGATAAATAGGGCTTTTTAAATTATTTAAATGCTTAACTTAGAAAATACATAACTTTGTGTAGAAAAATCACAAAAATAAAATAAAAATACCCTGCTCAGTGAAAAGAGGAGAATAATGTGGAATAATTTTCAAGTCCATTTGATGCATAAAATATTTTTAATTAATTAAACACTATTTGGAATCATTTGATTCTCCATGCATATTGACACATCACCTTGGCTTGAAATTTTGACATGTTGTAGCCTCTGTCAGGGGAAGTATTCTATGATTTTTCCAAAGTCAGAGAAGGTCCCTATACAGAGACCCATATTTTTAAAGTTATTTTACATCATTTCCTTAAAATAATCATGGAAATTAGCATATTGGTTATTAAATCCCAAGAAAATTTTAGAAGGTCTACCATGACCAGAGAAACCTTTGATCATGGAAATTAGCATATTGATTATAAAATCCTAAGAAAATTTTGGAAGGTCCACCATGACTAGAAGGAGCTTCCTATACAGAGACCCATATTTTTCAAGTTATTTCACATTATTTCTTTTAAATAATCATGATATTTTTCAAGTTATTCCACATTATTTCTTTAAAATAATCATGGAAACTAGCATATTGATCAGTGAAAGGTCCACCATGACTAGAGAAACCTTTGGAAATAATTTCATGGGTCAAGTCATTTAAAGGAAGGTCCACCATGATTAGAGAAACCTTTGGAAATAATTTCATGGGTCAAGTCATTTAAAATGAGGTCCACCATGACTAGAGAAGCCTTTGGAAATAATTTCATGGGTCAATTCATTTAAAATACTGACTAGGCATATTGGTTATTAAATCTCAAGAAAATTTTGGAAGGTCCACCATGACCAGAGAAACCTTTAAAAATAATTTCATAGGACAAGTCATTTAAAACATCATTAAATTTTCCAAATACTAAATCACTAAGATAAATAATTTTGGAAAATACAAACATTTAAATGACTTGATTTTTGATCTCCATTATGATTTATGATCTAGAGAACTCATCATGAAAGTTTCAAAATATTTTGAGTTCATTTGATAACTTAAATTAATTTTTAAAGATAAATACCACTCTTACCACTTAAATGATTTCTTAAAAAAATGAAAATATAACTCAAAAAATTATGAAACTTAGTTTTTTTGAGTTCTCTGTGATCAGAGAGTATTTTTAAAAATAAAATGATATTTAAAATAAAAACTTGATTTTTAGCCTATTTTAAATATTTAAATAATAAAATGATATTAAGATAAAAATTTGATTTTTAGCCTATTCTAAGTATTTAAATAATTAAAAATTCATAAAAATCATAAAAATAATAAAACTCATGGAAAGGTTATAAATTATTTTCTAATCACTTAGGAACAATTAGAATATTTTTCCTGATTTTCTAAAGAAAGATATTGAATTTCAAAGCTTAAAAAATATTTTTTAAAAGGCTAAAAATGAGTTTTCACTAAAATAATTCCAATAAATCAAGGAAAAAACAAAAAATATAAAATTTTCTTCTTTGAGTTCTTTGACCTTAGAGAGATTTTCCAAAAATACAAAACTTAATTTTCACCACTTAAAATATTTTATTTTATTAAATAACCCAGAACTTAAAATAATTCTAATTAATCACAGAGAATTCAAAAAATTGTGAAATTTGATCCAAAGGTTCCCCTAGTCTAGGTCTACCTCTAGTAAAAATTTCAAGGGATTATAATTTACCTTGGTCAAGTTAGAAATTTTCTTTAAAAAATCCTATTTTTGCATTAAAATAATTATATAAATTAAATTAAATTTTTAAAAATCACATTTTCTCCTCTGATGTTTAAATTGACCCATGAATGAGGTCGGATAAAAACTTCAAAGTCATTTGAATTGAATTTGACAAATTATGAGGTGTTAGAGCCTTATGGGCAAATGTGTAATTTTGGAAATTTTGCCTTAACTAACATTTAGGCTTAATTGAAGGAGGGAAAATGGGTAACTTCTAATCTTAATCAATTTATTTGATGTTTGAAACACAAAGGGGTTAATTGGTAGAAACCAACCTCACTTTCTCAATTAAGATTAATAAATTTTTAAATTATTAAAATTTGAAAGTTTATTAAAATTAAATGATCCTGGACTAAGGGGTATGACTTTTAAAGCCAATAACTAATCAATTTAATACCTCTATCTTGATTTTCAAATAGAATCCAAATCATGAATCAAGACCACCTAAGGCTTAACCTTTTTCAAAACTAATTAAGACACTCATCTAGATCTTAAGGGCTTAGTGGTGACTTAGGCTAAATCAAAAATTGATTAAACAAAGCTTTTTTATATTGTTAAAAGAGCAGCTCGTGGCTCCTTACGCGTTAATTAAGAAGGATAATACAAAATTTGGGAGGGATCGTGGATCCCCATCTAAACGCAAAAGAAAAAAATACAACAAAGTCCTAGGGGTTCCAGTCTCCGCATTACAACCCAACACGTAAGCAAAATAAGCCTAAGAAAAAAGCATCTAAAAATACATGTAATCCCCAAAATGTATACCACAGAAATAGTATACCCAAAACCAAAATACAACAACATGAAACCTCGAACCAACAAAACTTTGTAGCAGCACCACCGACATAACGACATATAAAAACCGGTGAAAGGACAGCACTCAGCAAAAATTGTAGTGAAGTATCTCTAACAATCCCGGTGTATGACAGCTATTCCATAAAACCAACATCCATCATCAAGTATCTGCATAAATAAACATCTAAACATAATCAAACATCTTTGAAACACCACCAAGCCCAACTAGGATTAAAATTTGGCTAAGTGTTCAAATTACACTAACTTGACTCTTTTNTTTCAGGATAGATACAGGATTTAAGGTACAATGCTCTTTCATTTTGAACTATGAAAAATATGGGGTCAGTTTGATTTCATACTTCAACGTCCTTCCAAAGCGAGCGACGGGATTTCGATTCCGGTGACCGACAGCTTCTTACGTGCAACTCCCCTCCAACCCCGAAATAACGCCGACAACTTCTGGCGACTCCGTTGGGGATAAGCTTTTCTCTCCATACAAATTTAGAAATATTATCTTCACACATCATTAATATGTCCATGTCCCTCTTGGACAAGATTACCTTTCTTCTGTTTGCATACTTTACCCATTTCTATCTTGAGAAAGTACAGCTAACTCCTTGGACTTCAAGACTAGCTGTTCAACCATCTTTGAACAGAGGGGTTCAGAAGGCCATTAAGGACTCCTTAAATTTTCATGTGGGGTCGGACCCCCAATAGGTGTGTCGGTGGACTAATTCTACCTGGGCATTTTCTGCCACTAATTTGGTCCCGCACTGGGTCCTAAATTTGTTTTTTACATCTCCCTTCCAAATTTGATTTGCTACATCATGAATTAAACCAGATCGTGTTGTGCTGTGCGCATTTTGAAATATTAATTGAATTTTACACCTTTTTGAACAATGATGTTAAAATTACCTGTAAATTAAAGACCCGCCCGGTCTACAGTTAACCTCTATTTTCAGTGCTTGCACTAAAGATTACGAGGTTTTTTGGCCATATAGCTAACCCTAAAACTTTCTATTTTGAAGCTCGCTGCAATGGCCTACCCAACACTGACCTTTTCCTGCAATCTGCCAACGGACCACAGCATCCGTAACGTTGCTCCCATCATCAAGTTCAGGNCATGCTTAAGATACCCTTACCAAAACTAAACCTCATTGCATTAAGTTGCTTTGACAGATTCCCTTGGATGCCTTGAGCTCCTAGCTACCTCCCTCTGCCATGGCTAGCTAGCCTAGTCGTCAGAGAAGCTCAAAACTGAGAGCCACCCCCATGGAACCTCACTCAAATTAAACCTAGAGGCCAACTCAAANGCTTCTCTGAGATCCCCTCAGTGCAATCCAACCCTCTTCCCCCACTGAATTCCACTGTGGAAGCTCAATTTTAGGCTCAAACCTCTACCAAAAAATAGAACAGAGCTCATTACACTTTCACAATCCATAAAAATTCAATTACTTGTGCCCACACCTTCACAACTGAGAAAGAAGCCAAAGCCTCATAAAATCCCCCTCTGAAATAGACTCTACAATTGCTCTAGACCAACACCTGAAATCAGATTTGATCAAAATCACACCTACGCCTTACACCAAGACCAGAGGCTCAATCCCTAGCCTCTTTAGACCCTGTTGACCTCATTTTTAGTTGAGGTTTAGTTTTTCCTCTTTAGTAGCCTTGAGTCTAGCCATAGANAGGGAGGCATGGACCTGCTTCCCCCTCCTAACTCATTGGATACCTCAGAGGCCTATTAAACTTAATATTCTTCACTCAATGAAATCATCTTTAATTAAATATTTTAAGGCTCACCATGATATGACATAGGGTTAGGAAAATTACCAAAATTTTACCTTTCCTGCTCTTCATAAACTGCCTTAACGTGCATTTTAAGTTTCAGGTGGTGGAACGAGAAGACTCGCCAGGTACACTTTTACAATTTTCAGCATTGACTTTCTTGTACTTTCATACTGTACTTTTATACCTCCAAATTTGCATGCTAAATAACGATGTCACTCTGCATGAAAACTGAAACTATCAGGATAGCCACATAACCATAACCATAACCAAAATCAAAACTAAAATCAACCAAGATAAAATTCAC
>JXCR01112210.1:9558-53715 GCA_002079205.1 Phalaenopsis hybrid cultivar | reverse complement strand
AACTCAAAATTTAATCACAAACATCACATAAAACTACAACTTCAACTAAATTAAGATGTCTCTATTGGATAATCAAGAATCCCTCAGAGGAGGTAACCTACAGTTGCTAATGAGGCTTCCCACGGTTTAAATGAAATTATGGAACTCATTAAGTTGAGTTTAATAAGTTCATTTTGACTAAGTGAATCCAATAGAAAATAGTGATGCCGGAATGAGGGAACCGTAGGATCCTAACCGGTGTCGCTCCAATCAACTTTAATATGCCCTCTATAAAACTTAAAGAACTTAAACCATAGGGCCACCTGATTTAACATTATAACTTGACACACTAGATAACTCAGACTTATCGCGGCAAGGAGCTTGGAGCTAGCATGGTGGGCAACACAGCCATCTTCAAACAGCAACACATGTCTTCCCCAGCTAAACCAATCTTCCTTCCTTAGACTTAAACAATTCTTCAATAGAAAAACCTGTCTTCCCCAGCTAAACCAATCTTCCTTCCTTAGACTTAAACAATAAATACATAGGACTTCAAGGTTGCTTGCTTATGCAACATAAATCCTCACCTTATCTTTAGGCCTTTGTGTAGCCCTGCTATACAATATAAGCCCTAACTCATCTTCAACAGCAAAACCTGTCTTCCTCAGCTAAACCAATCTTCCTTCCTTAGACTTAAACCACTTTGAGGTTGCTTGCTTATGCAACGTAAATCCTCACCTTATCTTTAGGCCTTCGTATAGCCCCTTTGAGGTTGCTTGCTTATGCAACGTAAATCCTCACCTTATCTTTAGGCCTTTGCATAGCCGAACCCTATCTTCCCCAGCTAAACCAATCTTTCTTCCTTAGACTTAAACAACAAAGCCATAGGACCTCTTCCCCAGCTAACCCAATCTTTCTTCCTTAGACTTAAACAACAAAGCCATAGGACTTTGATAGCTAAACCAATCTTCCTTCCTTAAACTTAAGCAACAAAGCCATAGGACTTTGAGGTTGTTTTTATTGCAACGTAAATCCTCACCTTATCTTTAGGCCTTTGTATAGCCCTGCTATACAATATAAGCCCTAAAACGTAAATCCTCACCTTATCTTTAGGCCTTTGCATAGCCCTGCTATACAATATAAGCCCTAAACGTAAATCCTCACCTTATCTTTAGGCCTTTGCATAGCCCTGCTATACAATATAAGCCCTAACACATAAATCCTCACCTTATCTTTAGGCCTTTGTATAGCCCTGCTATACAATATAAGCCCTAACTCATAAATCCTCACCTTATCTTTAGGCCTTTGTATAGCCCTGTTATATAATATAAGCCCTAACTCATTCTTTAGACTTAAACAACAAAGCCATAAGACTTCGAGGTTGCTTGCTTATGCAACGTAAATCACCTTATCTTTAGGCCTTTGCATAGCCCTACTATACAATATAAGCCCTAACTCGTCTTAGGACTTATCTTTAGGCCTTTGTATAGCCCTGCTATATAATATAAGCCCTAACTCATCTTAGGATTTCGAGATTTTATCTTTAGGCCTTTGCATAGCCCTGCTATACAATATAAGCCCTAACTCGTCTTAGGATTCTTAGGCCTTTGCATAGCCCTGCTATACAATATAAGCCCTAACTTGTCTTAGGATTCCGAGGTTATCATTTGTCACANTTGAATCAATCCCCTTTCACACCTCTACATCTGATTTCGTTGAAGAGTCCCACCCTTTGAAATTCCTTGAAGGTATTTTTTCTTGATTTTAATCGAGAGTCTTCTTAAGTGGCTTTAGTCATTTAAGATGTAATTAACTATAGGGGCTTGCCCAATAGGAAGCATGTCCGAACCCAGCTTAATATAAACCCTATTTAATTCTTTATATTAAATAGAAGGATTTCTTAGGTGGCTTTGGTCATTTAAGATGTAATTAACTATAGGGGCTTGCCCTTATAGTAACATGTCCAAACCCAGCTTAATATAAACCCTATTTAATCCTTTATATTAAATAGGGGAACTTGTCGGTAAAGATAAAGGTTTCGCAGACCAAACGGACGTCATACTTTCCGTAGTTTATTTGATCGAGCCTCATCCTCAATTCTTGTGTTTATCTATAGATACAGGATTTGAGGTACAATGCTCTTTCATTTTAAACTATGAAAAATATGGGGTCATTTTGATTTCATACTTCAATGTCCTTCCGAAGCGGGAGGCGGAATTTCGATTCCAACGACCGACACCTTCTTACGGGCAACCCCACAAACCAACCCGGAACATCGCCAACAATTAGGCATGTCAATTGACCAAATTTATTGATTAAAATTGTGTATAGAATTGTAAGGAACAACTTTGGTGAATAATGGAAGTGGTTTTGAGCTCAATTCAAGGGTCAATTTGAGAGAATTTTGAATTATAGTCAATTTGGTCATGTTGGGCTAGGCTTGGGTCTAGCTTGGGTTAGCCTTGGGCTAAGTCCAAATTGATTGTTATAAATGGTCAATAGGGACCTCATGAAGAGTTTCCAACATGAATTGGATACCAATTTGGGGGTTAAGGCAATCAATTGGATAAAATTTAGGGACTTTGCCAATTTGGGGCTAAACTTGGGAATTTTGGATTTAGGCCAAAATCAAATGGATTTGAGGCTTCCCCAAGGCTAATTGATGGTTGATTTTGATGTGTAGGAATTTTATTAAGATTTTATAATATTAATTGTGTCCAATTGACTAGGCTATAGGTCCAATTTGGTAAGATTAGGTCATTTGGTCAAAATTGGGGTTTTGACCTAAATCAAAATTGGGCTCAAATCATGGGCCAATTAAGCTTGGAATTGGTTTAGTTTGGTCATATTTAGTTTAGGATTGATATTGGGGTCAATTGAGATCAAATTGATGGACATTTGAGTTGGATTTTGGGAAATTTAGGTCTTTAAAGGCAAATTTGGGAATTTTGGTTAAATATGGTCAAATTGGCCAAGTGGGGTCATGTGGTAGTTGAGATAAATGAAATTGCTAATATTTGGGATTTATTGAGATTTTTTGGGAATTTTTGAGATTTTGTGCCCAAGAGGGGTATTTTGGTAATTTGGGGGTGTTTTAGGGGTAAAAAACCAAGATGGGTATGTTGGTAGAGTTGAGGTACCAACCATCACCAAAAAGCTATGGACCAATGGAAACCCCATTTTGGGTCCTCTACATAGTGGTCTTAGCCAAATCATAGCCCTAGGGCTGGTAGGTTTAGGGGACCATCTACATTAGTATCCCAAAAAGATCAAGGGACCTAGGCTAGAAATTTAAGTTCAGGATTGTGAGTAATTGTTAGTGTAGATGAGTGTAGTGAGTGTAGATGTGTGTAGATGAGTGTCTTAGCTCCAGACCAACACCCAGGGTCAAC
The DNA here is from genome assembly GCA_002079205.1 of Phalaenopsis hybrid cultivar. Taxonomy (NCBI): domain Eukaryota; kingdom Viridiplantae; phylum Streptophyta; class Magnoliopsida; order Asparagales; family Orchidaceae; genus Phalaenopsis; species Phalaenopsis hybrid cultivar. The sequence goes on along the minus strand of JXCR01112210.1, from coordinate 50,344 downwards.
CTTAGGGTCCAGCAGTCATAAGGGTGACTCATCTTGAGTTTCCCCCATAGTAACCCCAGCTACTAAGTACTTAGAGGTTGAGACCAACATGTGGAACTTCAAGTTAAGTAAAGAAGAGTTTGGAATTCTAGTGGTGAGGGCGACCAACATGTGGAACTTCAATTTGAGTAGAGAAGAGTTTGGAATTTCTAGTGGTTAGGGTTTGATCAATATGTGGAACTTCAAGTTAAGTAAAGAAGATGGTAGAATTTCTAGTGGTGAGGGTGCTTTTTATGTGGAATTCCAAGTTGAGTAGAGAAGAGTGTAGAATTTCTAATGGTGAGGGTTCCATGTGTTCTAAGAATAGTCAATAGGAAAGTCCTATGGCTAGACCTTAGGCTACTAAAGAGGAAAAAAAATTAAACCTCAACTAAAAATGAGGTCAACAAATGGACCCCCAATAGATGTGGTGTGTTGGGCAAGTGCACCACGTGTATTGGCATTGACCGACGAGATCAACAAAAACCAATAAAAACTCTTAATTCAACAGACCCGGAAGTACGCGTAGAGTTGTGTGTGTGATTTGTTTCTGCTGGGGAATTAGCAGGTGAGTGTTTGATTAAGTCAAGAAGTGGGGACTCTCGCTGGGGATTGGAGAGTGGACTTTGAGTTATGAAATTTCAGAAATTTCTAAAGGATGGGAGTCAGTATGTAAGTGCTGACCACGAGGTGGGAATTGAAATTTAGATATCAATTCAAAAAGAGAGAGAGAGTCGGAATGTAAGGACTGACCTCAAATGTAATGAATAAAAAATATAGAGCTGATTCAAAAATGGTAATTGAACTGTAGGTCAATTCTCAAAAGAGAGTGTCGGAATATAAGGACCGAACTCGAATGTAGTAAATCAGAAATGTAGGACTGAGAATTGAAATGTATGTCAATTCTCAAAAGAGAGTCTCAGAATGAAAGGACCGACCTCGAATGTAATGAATCAGAAGTGTAGGACTGAGAATTGAAATGTATGTCAATTCTTGAAAGAGAGTGTCAGAATTTAAGGACCAACCTCGAATGTAATAAATCAAAAATGTAGGACTGAGAATTGAAATGTATGTCAATTCTCAAAAGAGAGTCTCAAAATGTAAGGACCGACCTCGAATGTAATGAATCAGAAGTGTACGACTGATTCATAAATGAGAATTGAAATGTAGGTCAATTCTCAAAAGAGAGCATTGGAATGTAAGGACCAACCTTGAATGTAATGAATCAAAAATTTAGAAATGAGAATTGAAATGTATGTCAATTCTCAAAAGAGAGTGTCGGAATGTAAGGACCGACCTTGAATGTAATGAATCAGAAGTATAGGACTAATTCGGAAATGAGAATTGAAATGTAGGTCAATTCCAAAAGAGAGCGTCGGAATGTAAGGACCGACCTTGAATGTAATGAATCAGAAATGTGAAAATGAGAATTGAAATGTATGTCAATTTTCAAAAGAGAGTGTCAGAATATAAGGACCGACCTCGAATGCAGTGAATTAGAAGTATAATACTGAGAATTGAAATGTTTGTCAATTCTCAAAAGCGAGTGTCAGAATGTAAGGACCGACCTCGAATGTAGTGAATCAGAAATGTGAAAATGAGAATTGAAATTTATGTCAATCCTCAAAAGAGAGTTCGGAATGTAAGGTCCAACCTCGATCAGAAGTGTAGGACTGATTCGGAAATGAGAATTGAAATGTAGGTCAATTCTCAAAAGAGAGCATTGGAATGTATGGACCGACCTCAAATGTAATGAATTAGAAATGTGAAAATGAGAATTAAAATGTATGTCAATTTTCAAAAGAGAGTGTCAGAATGTAAGGACTGACCTCGAATGTAATGAATCAAAAGTATAGGACTGATTCGGAAATGAGGATTAAAATGTAGGTCAATTCTCAAAAGAGGCGTCGGAATGTAAGGACCGACCTCGAATGTAATGAATTAGAAATGTGAAAATGAGAATTGAAATGTATGTCAATTCTCAAAAGAGAGTATCTGAATGTAAGGATCGACCTCAAATGTAGTGAATCAGAAGTATAGGACTGAGAATTGAAATGTATCTCAATTCTCAAAAGAGAGTGTTGGAATGTAAGGACTGACCTCGAATGTAGTGAATCAAAAATGTGAAAATGAGAATTGAAATGTATGTCAATTCTCAAAAGAGAGTCTCGGAATGTATGGACCGACCTGGAATGTAATGAATTAGAAGTGAAGGACTGATTTGGAAATGAGAATTGAAATGTAGGTCAATTCTCAAAAGAGAGCATCAGAATGTAATGACCGACCTCGAATGTAATGAATCAGAAATGTGAAAATGAGAAATGAAATGTATGTCAATTCTCAAAAGAGAGCAAAATGTAAGAGTCGACCTCGAATGTAGTGAATCAGAAGTATAGGACTGAGAATTGAAATGTATTCAATTCTCAAAAGAGAGTGTCAGAATGTAAGGACCGACCTCGAATATAGTGAATCAGAAGTATATGACTGGTTTGGAAACGAGAATTGAAATGTAGGTCAATTCTCAAAAGAGAGTGTCGGAATATAAGGACCGACCTCGAATGTAGTGAATCAGAAATGTGAAAATGAGAATTGAAATGTATGTCAATTCTCAAAAGAGAGTGTCAGAATGTAAGGACCGACCTCGAATGTAGTGAATCAGAAATATAGGGCTGATTCGGAAACGAGAATTGAAATGTAAGTCAATTCTCAAAAGAGAATGTCGGAATGTAAGGACCGACCTCGAATGCAGTGAATCAGAAATGTGAAAATGAGAATTGAAATGTATGTCAATTCTTAAAAGAGAGTGTCGGAATGTAAGGATTGACCTTGAATGTAGTGAATCAGAAGTATAGGACTGATTCGGAAACGAAAATTGAAATGTAGGTTAATTCTCGAAAAAGAGTGTCAGAATGTAAGGACCGACCTCGAATGTAGTGAATCAGAAGTATAGGACTGATTCGGAAATGACAATTGAAATGTATATCAATTCTCAAAAGAGAGTAAGTAGCGTAGAATTTACAGAAATGTATCATGTGAAAAAGGTTGGTCTTGTTGAAGGAGATTTGTAAAGCTTTGTGAGTTTTTGTGTAGAATGTGAGATTCTGCGGGGATGTGCAGAGAATTAGTGTAGATAACGATGGTTGTGCTGCACCCACAAAGAATAGGTAATTCTGAAAATGGAAGAATGCACTCAACAGATTTATTTTATTTTCTTGTTGTTATTATCACATTTAATTTTTCAAAATATGTTTTTAAAGTTTTAATTTTAATTGTTTGATTTTCAAAAGAAATTTGTTTTGTTATTTACTCATTTGTGATTATTTTTGTTTGAATTTATATATTGTTAAAGGTTTGTTGTTTTGTTCTTTGTTCATTGAAATTTTGAACCATCGCATGGTTACGGCTTTTATCCATCGCACAAAAAGGCAACTGACAAAAAGGCACAATTTGAGAGAAATTTCCATTAATTTGCTCCAAAAGAGATGTCATAAATCAGACATAGGCTAACGCTTCAAAAGGTACATTATGTAATCCACGTCAAAATACATTGAGAATCATCTCATGCTATGAGTACATCGTAGACTGAATATATCAAATGCATGTCATGCTGTTAAAATAAAGAAAGCGAACCCTCAGTGTCAGGTATGTTGAGCTCCTGATCAAGCAGACCTTCTAAGTCATGCTCAAGGATAAGATTTCCCTTCGCATGTACTTAGAGGTACAACCTTCTCACAGCTCGTACGGAAACAACTCCTCCAATTCTGGGTCATGCTGGAATCCATACGGTATTTTACTGTCATCCATCCTGCGGAAAGTCACAGACACCCTATGGTGTCGTACTCCTGGAATGCAATGTTTGGCAACGTCTGCACCATTGCCCTTGAGAGCAAGTACTGAACCGACTGGAAGAGGAATCTCCACAGAACCTTTGAATTCACCAGGGCCGACGATATCGATTTCTTTCCCAAACAGAATATTGCTTTTATTCATGAACGAGACCGTACAGAAAGGTCTCACAAAATCATGATTATCAATGAGTGGGGGAATGCAGTCACCCTCTTCATAAATGTTAATGATGTAACTATTGGGGATGCAAGTAGCAAGTATAATATTCCACTTTACCATTCTCTTAATCATCCATTTTATTATCGGTGGTAACGGATCCACTTGGTCGTATCTGAGGATCCCAAGAGGATTCCCCTGTCTGTCATTCGTGAAGTTGTAGCAACAGCCGCATTGGATGGTGATTCTTCCCTTTCCTCTCATCCATTTCTTTGGCTCAAAATATGTCCTTTCCATGAGAAGGCCCGCTCGACCTATATCTCTTAAATCGAAGATGCAGTTCAGAATGCTTATTTCATCAGTTTTGGAGGGTATATAGCTCCAGACCTTCCAATATGTTGACGAACTTCCCCTGAACTTCTTCATAGAGCTCGAATTCTCTTTTATTTACTCTGCTTATCTTGTAATATTCTACAATACTTGAGGTTGGCAACTGTTGCGGGCATTCCTTCCTTCGAGCATTGGCGGGAACCCAAACTGGTGCTGGTCGATCCGGAATATGAGACTCGTCTTCTAATGGAATGTACGATCCCGTGCTCCACGGTGCATGTTGATCCGTCCCCAGTGGGACATATGGTTCATTTGTCACGAAGTTTAAAGTCTGAGACTCGTTAGTGCTTGAAGTGCAGTCTTTTAATGTACTGAAATGCTGTAGATGCAGAACATTGTAATCCGGGCATTCTACAAATGCGCCCGTGACTGATGTTTCTGCTAGTACCTCAACATTGCATGTTGGGTAACCCCTGCGTAAGATATCTGGAACTGGTAGCACATCTGATTCTATCACAAATCTTGACTCTTCATCTGTAGTGGGCAGGCTGGCAGAAGTTTCTCTCAGATTTGGGTCATAAATATGTCCCTCGGGAATGGGGGTAAGAAAATTATTCACATCTCTCTAGCATTTGTGTTCCTGTTGCAGAAAAGCTCTCTGCTTCTTTCGGCTGGCATTTTTGTGTTATGTCTTACGGAGAGGAGTATTCGGCAATCATTCATTACGGGCAGCTATCAGGTAGCAGACGGCTAGGCCCCCCCCATCGGATCTTGTTCCGCTATCACGTTTTTACCTTTGCATGACACATTGCCCTGAGTGGTTACCCTTAACAATAAAGGCAGTCCCTCCTTTTCTCTACTGCTGACTACATCCATTAGAGGACCCTTGTAGACCATATCAACTTGGTTGAAATCCACGTTGAAATCTATGACACCTCCTTGTGGTGCCATCTCCTCATTCAGTATGAAGTTCCAGCCATCCTAGAAGGCAAACATCAGCCTCTGTCCTGAAATTTTTTTGCAGACGATAGGAAAAACATCAGTGGGTCGAAGCTTGGCATGCACAATAACAAAACAAAGTATTTATTAAAATAAATTTTAGTTTGTTTTGGTGAAGAGGATTATTCATTTTATATGTGAGTTTCGTTTAATTTAATGGGGTATTTAAATTCAAAAGTGGAAAAGAGAACGTGTGAAGCTCAAAAATTTTCTCAAAATTTTCATTATAACGAGGTTAATTACAAAATTTTGACCTGGTCATAGATAGTTGGCCACATAGATAACCCTAAAACAATCAAAGTTTCAAAGTTTCAAAGAAAGCAGAGGCAAGCGGCATTGAACAACATCAGGTTGCATAATAGACTTTCAGGTATCGTCCATTTATCGGTAACATGTGTCTTTTGCCCTGGAAGTCCACTAACTGGTGGGCTCCTCCTGTATAGACCTTCTCAACGATAAATGGTCCCTCCCAAGTTGGCTCAAATTTTCCACCTATTTTGCGGCGTGCAAGAATAGGTCTTTTGAGCACAAGTACGAGGTCACCAACTTTGAATGTCCTTGGGCGGACCAATTTATCATGGGCTTGTACCATCTTCGCCTAGTAGAGCTCCAAATGTTGTTGGGCTTCTAGTCGTTTTCCCTTGAGACTCTCAAGTTCTTCAAGTCTGAGTTTTACACTTTCTTCCGTTATGAGTTGGTTGGCAAAGGTGATTCTGAGAGATGGTGTCTGGATTTCTAGTGGTAGCATGGCCTCGGCCCCATACACGAGCACATAGGGTGTACACCGAGTGGGAGTCCTGAAATTCGTCTGGTAGGCCCACAAGGCTTCTAACAGTTTGTTGTGCCAATCCTTTTTTTCATCCAATGTTTTCTTCAAAATCTGTACCAGTGTCTTGTTGAAAGCTTCAGCCAGACCATTTTCTTTGGAATAGTAAATCAAAGAGTATCTCCAATCTATCCCGTGTCTTCTGACAAAATTACTGATCTTTGTACTTTTGAAAGTTGTCCCATTGTCAGAGATTATTCTTTGAGGTACTCCAAAACGATAGATAATTTAGCTTTTGAAAAATTGAAGGACGTGTTGTGCCATAACCGCACGTAATGGTACTGCCTCTGCCCATTTGGTGAAGTAATCTGTAGTGGCAAGTATAAACATGTGTCCTCTGGAAGATGGAGGGTCTATCAGACCTATTATGTATGTGCCCCAACACTCGAATGGCCACGAGGCAACAGTTGGGTGTAGCACATTCGGAGGCTGGTGTAAAACTACCCCATGCACTTGGCATTGGTGACATCTTCTGGCTGTATCCATGCAATCGGACATCATTTCTGGTCAATAATACCCGAGTCTTTTGATCTTCATTTTCATTTTTGGCCCTAACTGGTGAGCACCACACAATACAGCATGTACTTCTTTGACAATATTCTATGCTTCAGCTCTGCTCAAACACCGTAGCCACATCTGATTGAATGATCTTCTGTAGAGAACATTTGCTGCCAGGGCGTAAGACATAGCCCTTGTGGTGCACTTCAGACTTGTTTTCTGACAGCTTTCCAGCATGCAAATATTGTATTAATTTCTTGCGCCAATCTTCGTTGATGTCTGCAACTATATTTATTATTTCTTCTTTTCCAAGCTTGTGCAGAGTTTCAAAGTCATTTCAAGACAAGACTCGTCTTTCTTGCACCGTGACTTCGATGGAATCTTCCGAGGGACACGCCATTTCCTTAGTGAGTTTTATTAGAGTGCCGGCATGAGCATTATCTCCCCGAGGAATCCGGTAGAAAGTCACCTCAGGAATTTGCTCCAGGAGCTTCATTGTGTACTGATGGTACTCTGCTAATCTTTATTTCAGATTCTGGATGACAAGTTTAGAGTCACCATAAATGGCAATGTTTTTCATATCCATTGATATTACCAATTCCAAACCGGCGATTAAAGCTTCATATTCTGCTTCATTTTTGGTGCACGGCTCTGTCAGATGGTATGAGAACCTCAACATACCCTTATCTGGCGTAATAAAGATCAAACTAATCCCTGCTTTACCTGGTATAACTATGTCTGATCCTTTGTCTTTCCTGGCTGACAAAGCGCCATCGAAGTACATTTCTCAGCGCTGCGCACTAGAAAATTCCATCTATAGTATTCGCTCGTCTGGTAACTCGTCTTTGAGAGAGGACCCAGCTGGCAGTGGGTGTGCAGCGAGAAAATCTGCTAGTATTTGTCCCTTGATAGCATGGAGGGGCACAAAATTTATATTGAATTGTAATAAGATCATTGATCACCTCGCTAAACATCCGGAGAGTGTTGGTCGGGTCTGCAGATATTGTAATGGATTGACTTTCAAGATTCGAGTAATCTTATGAGAAAGCATGTAATGTCTAAGCTTTTGGGCGCCAAATATTAACTGGTTCTCAATAGGTGGATACCTTACCTCCGTCGGTATTAGACGACGACTCAAGTAGTAGAGTGCATTCTCTTTGCCCTCATTATTGATTTGGGCTAAGAGGGCTCCGAGAGAGTCATCCAAAGCCGTGGTATAAAGTATAAATGGTTTCCCTGGGATAGGGGCTACCAAAACAGAAGGTTTCATTAAATATTATTTAACGTCCTCAAAGGCCCGTTGGCATTTCTCTTTCCAAATAAATTTGGCGTCCTTTTTAATTAATGCCGAGAAAGGCTGACACCTACCTGAGAGATTAGAAATAAAGCGTCTTAGATATGCCAACTTCCCCTGGAAGGAACGTAGCTGTTTCAAGGTTTTAGGATGAGGCATTTCTAAGATAGCTTTAATCTTATCTGGGTCGATGTCGATTCCCCGATGACTGACAACAAATCCTAGAAATTTCCTGGAAGTAACGCCAAAGGCGCACTTTAAGGGATTCATTTTAAGTTCATATCGTCGTAACCATTCAAACACGATCCTTAAATTGTACAAATGGTCAATTTTCCATTTAATTTTGATAACCAGATCATCAACGTAGCATTCTACTTGGTTGTGAATGAGGTCGTCAAAAATCTTCGTCATTGCACTCTGATATGTTGCTCCGGCGTTCTTTAGGCCGAACGACATCACTGTGTAGCAGAAAATTCCAATCTATGTTTTGAAAGCTGTAAGTGTTTCATCCTAGGGAGCCAGCTTGATTTGGTTGTACCTTGATGATCCATCCATGAAGGAGAAAATCTCGTCCGTCGAGGCGATATCCACCATCATTTCTGGTATTGGCAGTGGGAATTCGTCTTTCGGACATGCCTTGTTCAAATCTCTGAAGTATACACAAACGCGAATCTGTCCATTTTTCTTCTTAATAGGTGCAATGTTAGCTAACCATGTGGGGTATTGCTCCTCTTTAATAAAGTTGGCATCTATCAACTTCTTTACTTCAGTGATGACTTGTTGTTCTATTTCAAGGCGCATTCTTCTGGGAGCTTGTTTTACTGTGGTTTTATTCTTGTCCACCCCAAGTTTATGAACTGCAACCTCTACTGATAGTCCTGACATTTCATCGTAGCTCCATGCGAAGCAATCTTTGAATTCTGTTAATAATTTCACCATTTCTGCAGATTCTTTCTCATTAAGTAGAGAACTTACAAATGTAGGCATGAGTTGTTCTTCAATCCCGAGGTTAATTTCTTTCAATTCATCAATGTTAGATTTAATTTCCTCCTCAAATTCTGGCGGAGCATCTTCTATTGGTTGATCAGTAGAGTCATCCTCCACATCAAGGCAATCCTCTTCTGACTCACTAGTAACAAACATGCAAAATTCAGAATCATCGACTGGTCCGACTGTACCAAATCTGAGACCTTCTTTTAAATTAAGAGTTTGACTTTTACGCATTCCATAATTTTTCAAAAAGTTGAAATTTATCTTTTGGCATTTTTTTTGGTAAGTGTCCTTGTTGAATTAAGTTTTGAACATAAGGCGAGAAGTAACCAAAAGGTAATTCCATTAATTCATTAGAATTAACATCCAAATTTACATGTTTTTCAAGCTCAGTAAAGGTAGAAGCACAGTAAAATTTGATCGGCTTTGAACCAACACTACGGACTTCCTTGACCTTAAAACTCTCAACCTTTTGTGGGATAATCAGAGTAAGTGTCATAGTATTCACATAGTGGTTTATCCGATCATACATTATTTCATATTCATTCTTCTCTATATCTTCTAGGAATATCTCGTATTGAGGTCTTTTCCATCTTGTCATCATTATCTCGTCTTCAGAACTGTCTTCATCACCAATATTAATGGTCTTCCTAGTTCGTTCAACAATTAAATTGATCTTTCCCCGTCCACGTCCCCGGCCTCGACCTCGGGTACGTGAACTAGAAGAACCTCCACCAACTCATTGTAAGGGAGTGGTAGAAGGTTGTTGAAGCAGAGTTGTTTTGCCTCCTCTTTGTGATTCTTCTGAATCTTCATTTTTATTTATCAAAATCTTGCATGAGAAGACAGTCTTGTTTAGAATTCCTCTGAATCTTCATTTCTATTTGTCAAAATCTCGCGCGAGAAGACAGTCTTCTTTGGAGGCCGTAGTAGGCAGCATCTTCGTGGATACCAACTTCATGTACTGAAAATGGTTGTAGGTCTCCCTTGATGCAATTTTCTTGACCATCTTTCTTAGTAGGCAGTGTCTTCGTGGATACCAACTTCATGCACTAAAAATGGTTGTAGATCTCCCTTGATGCAATTTTCTTGACCATCTTTGTGATTCTCACGCGAGAAGACAGTCTTCTTTGGAGGCGCGTAGTAGGCAGCATCTTCATGGATACAACCTTCATGCACTGAAAATGGTTGTAGATCTCCCTTGATGCAATTTTCTTGACCATCTTTGCGATATTTCATGCACTAGTGTAGAGATGATGGAACCATATTGTGCTCATAATCCATGGTCGACCCAGTAGAACGTTAAAAGAGGTCTCGGCGTCGATGATATGAAATTTAGCGGTTGTCACGAGTTCTCCAACCTTCATAAGTAATGTAATTGATCCAAGGGCTCTTTCTCCCTTTTGATTGAATCCTCTTAACATAATTTAATTGCTCATAAGCTCTTGAGCTTCAATATCCAAATAGGCCAATGCCCGTAGGCTCATCAAGTTAAGAGATACCTCAGGATCCACTAAGACTCTAAATAACACAAATCTGCCGATGTTGACGGAGATGTAGAGCGGACAGTTGTGGTAAGCGGTACCGAGCAGCAAGTCTTCATCCATGAAGGTTACCCCTGATTGTTCTCTCAACGAGCAAACTTCATCTGAGGATGTGCTAGTCAACTTAGCTAAGCAAATTTCTGGATCAAGCAAAACTGTAACTAGAGACTCTCTCATCTCCTTTGACAGGATCAGAGCGTCGTAGATACTTAGTCGGGCGGACAACTTCCTAAGATGAGATAGCATGTTGTAGTCTACTTTGTATGATCCTTCAATTTTATCTTGATTATGTGGTTCTTCCACTGGTGGAGGTGGGGGTATCTCTTCTCGGTTTGTATGATCCTCCAATTTTATCTTGATCATGTGGTTCTTCCACTGGTGGAGGTGGGGGTAGCTCTTCTCAAGTCATTATCTGTCTTTTAGAACTGTTCTTGGTGGTAACACTTTTCCGCTTCTTAAGTTAACTTCTATGACTTCTTCTTCTTGAGATATCATTGTTGAATCTTCTTGTGTCTTTTCCTCTCCGTCAAAAAGATCAATGTTGATGGCAAGTGGATTACCATGATGCTCGAGAACTGGCTCCTCGTTATCGGTGTTGTCGTAAGCGGTATTATTGATGTCTTCTTTAGACTTGACAACAAGTTCATCAGACTCGAGTACAATTTGAGGATCATTTTGGGGATCGAGATCACAGCTAGATTGGTCATAATCAGTTACATTATCACCAGAAATAGTCAAAATGTAGCCAAACTCACAATCATTATATACATAAGACCCCAAAGGGACAAAAAGATAATCATACAAAGTCAAGGGTTCGAGGATTTTCTTTCCCAAATTCGAGACAACTAATCTAGTAGAGGCAGCCTCTATCCTACCCCCTTGTGCTATCAATCTTGGCAGTGATGCTTTTCTTCTTCTTGTTCTTTGTCCTTAACGATGACTGATCTCCTGATGAAACCTTCATCTCGGGCTCGGTATGTTGTCGACTCTGAATAGAGGCTTGTTTGGATGCAGACTGGATCTTGTTCAGTATTTTCTTGGATGATCTGCTCCATACCTCAGTCCATCCTTCTTCAGTGTTCATTAGACTGGATCTTGTTCAGTATCTTCTTGGATGATCTGCTCCATACCTCATTCCATTCTTCTTTGGTATTTGTAGAAGCTTGTTCATGAATCTTGTATTTGATTAAGGACCCTCTTGAGTTCATCCCAAGTTGTACTCCATCCATCTATTCCGGCATACGGATCAATTGGGGAACCTTTTTTAGGTTCTTTTAAAAATTCTTTCGTGATTGTAATGTTCTCTTCCTTGAGGTTCTTCTCGAGCTAGTCCTTAAAGACAAAACACTTGTCTATAGTGTATCCAAGCAACTGGTGGTATGGGCAATAATTTGGTTCATTATTCTTATCCACCTCTTCAAGTTTCTTTGGATTAGGTAGTTTGAATTCTGGTTTCTTCATCAGGCTTTTGAATATTTTACGTATGGCTTCATCCTTGAAAGAATACACAACTTTCTATCGCTCTAACAAGGATATTCTTTTACCTATTATTAGAGGTGGTCCCTCTTGAGGCGGTCGTTGGTTGGATTGACTGCTCTGTTTCTGAGAATACTGTGACGAAGACTAGCGATGTTCTTTTGCATATATCTTTATTGGCTGCTTTCCTTTGTCGACAGTCGTGACTACTCCTTATTTCTTTTCGAACACTCTGACACCTTATCCTTTTCATGTGGCTCCATGTGCTTCAATTCTTCTTGAAAACTATTGGCTTTACTGAGTAGCTTCTCGAAGGATTTGATGGTGAGTTCCTTAAGCATGAAAGCTACTGGCCCATGAATGCTCTTGAGTAGAATCTCAATCGCTTGATGTTCTTGTAGCTAAGGTTCACATTTCATGCTAAGATTTCTCCACCTCAAAATATAGTCTGCCAAAGTTTCGTTGGGCTTTTGCTTCTCCATCATGAGCTCTCCAATAGAAACATGATGTTGTGCCCTGGCAAATCTTTTCACAAGTAACTATTCCAACTTAAAAAATGTTTTAACTGACCCGTTGGGCAAGTTAGTGTACCATTCAAAAGCAATTCCTGACAAGCTGCTGACGAATTGTTGGCAGAGTAGAGCCTCATTATTCCTCGTGTTGCCACAACTAGCTTAGAAATATGCTATATGTTGTTAGGGATTTCCAGTTCCATCGAATATCTTGAAGTTTGGGGCCACAAAACCCTTGGGGAAAGGTACGGCATCGAACTCCTCTGGGTTAGGTCTACCCTTTAAAATTAATGCACCGCCCTTGGATTGGCCTAGGGCGTCCCACACTTGTTCAACCATTTGCTTGAACTCCTTGTTCATCTTTGTCTGCTGAAGTAGTCTCTCTTCTTTCAACCATGATGTGTATAATTTCTGGCTGATTAATCTCTGGAGAAGCCAATCTCGGTGCTTGTGATAGCCCCTGAATGGTGGCCATGGCGGTCATTGCTGTTGTCATCTCATCTATTCTTTTCTCCAGTAGACTGACTTGCTCACCCCTTAGGAGGATAACCGTACGTAGCTCATCTACGGCGTTCTCTATAGTGTGAGGTTGAGCCTCGCGCGCAAATGTGGTATCTCTGGTTTCGATCACATGGACATCCATGAAATCCTCCTCCAGGTAATCATTATAATAAAAATCTTCATTGTCACTATTGACGGAAATTTCGTGTTCTCTAGCTAACTCAGAAATCTCAATCCTAAGTTTCTCAACTTTCTCTTCAATTATTGATTCCTTGATAGATTTATGATCTGGAGGACCCTGATGGAAATCCTCTACTTGTTCCTCCATCTCGCTGGCTATTGTCGCGACGATGTCAGATATTTCAGGCACCAATTTTACTTCCTGTCTTGCAGGCTCACTGAATTGTATCAGTGCAGAGACCTTGGGTACCCATACCCTCTTCTTTTTTTGATGAAAATGTCTCAGGACGGGGAGTCTTAGTAGAAACATCGGTATGTCGAGGCAAGGTATGCTCCTCATAGTGTAGACCGCCTACAGTGTCAGGTAATTGCTTTGTCTTTATCTCTGAGATTGTAGGAATGACAGGTAAGATCTTCAAACCCAGTCTCGACTTAACCAGTCGACTGTCTGTGGTCCTGGTGGCAGTATAATCAGTAGTATTCACTGTAGTATCAACTCTGTTCCCTAAGCAGAACCAAACGGGGATGCAGGTAGGTGGCACTCCAGCTGTTTTGCGGGACTGTCTGAATTTACCTTCCAAATTTACCTCTTCATGTGAGGAGAAATTGCATCTCCTACTCATTTAAGTAACTCGCTAACCAAACATCCTTCTTTAGTAGCAAGCCTTCTGAAAATTACGTTAACTCGGGTGATAGGAGTGAACTTCTTTCTCTCCTCACCATGTCCATGAAGTGGCGGTAATGCGGCAGCGATCCTTTGGATACTCTCATATCCATCGGTATCTGTCAGAGGATGGAATCTACTTCATTGTAGGAGTGGATAAATTTCTGGTAATCCTTCTTCAACTTGATGAGGCTCCTCCTCAACGGGTTCTTCTCAGGAGCCTGGGCTTTGATAGCCCTCCGAACTTTTCTATTACGGTTCCTTATTTGAGTTCGGGTTAGCGGTACAGTCCTCAAACTTGATCTGATCTCAAACACGGATGATGGGACAGTTAATCCCTCACTTGGATCCTCAACAATCTCACCTCTTTCCCCTTAGCAATAGTGGGGATAGTAGGTTTGACGGGTGTCGCGACAATAGTAGCTTTAGCCTTTTTGTAGGCAGGGAAGTCTTGAAGGCAATTTAGACTGAATTCTATAGATGACTCCTGCATTTCTGGAGCGATGATCTTCATCGCCACAAGCGGGGCTTTTCCAAGGATGACCTTGAGGTCTTGAAATCCGGCTCCAAACTTGATGGTAGGAGCGACGTTACGGGCGCTGCGATCCGTTGGCAGGTTGCAGAAAAAGGTCAACATTGGGTAGGCCATTACAGCGGGCTTTAAAACAGAAAGCTTTAGGGTTGGCTATATGGCCAAAAACCTTGTACCTTTTAGTGCAAGTGCTAAAAGTAGAGGTTGATCTGTGGACCGGGCGGGTCTTAATTTATGGGTATTTAAAATTTTGTTTAAGAAAAATTTAATTAATGTAAGAAAATTTTAAAGTGTGTGCAGCACAACACGATTTGGTTTAATTTTAAGAATAGTAAATTAAATTTTTAAGGGAGATGTGAAATATTTTAGGACCCAGTGCGGAACCTATTTAGTGGCAGAAAATGCCCAGGTGGAACTAGTCTACCGACACACCTATTGGGGGTCCAACCCCATAGGAAAATTCAAAGAGTCCTTAATGGCCTTCTGAACCCCTCTGTTCAAAGATGGTTGAACAGGTCATCTTGAAGTCCAAGGAGTTAGCTCTACTTTTCCAAGATAGAAATGGGTAAAGTATGTCAACAGAAGAAATGTAATTTGGTCCAAGAGGGACATGAACACATTATCGATGTGTGAAAATAATATTTTTTTATTTTTATGGAGAGAAAAGCACATCCCCAGCAGAGTTGCCAAAAGCTGTCGGCGCTATTTTCATTTGGTTTTATGGGGAGTTGCCCGTAAGAAGCTGTCAATCGCCGGAATCGAAATCTCGTTGCCCGCTTCGGAAGGACATTGAAGTATGAAATCAAACTAACCCCATATTTTTTTATAGTTTAAAATGAAAGAGCATTGTACCTCAAATCATGTATCTATCCTGAAGGATAAACATAAGACTTGAGGATGAGGCTCGATCAAATAAACTAAAGAAAGTATGACGTCCGTTTGATCTGCGAAATGTTTATATTGCCGACAAGTTCCCCTATTTAATATAAAGAATTAAATAGGGTTTATATTAAGTTGGGTTTGGACATGCTTCCTATAAAGGTAAGCCCCTATAGTTAATTATATCTTAAATGACCAAAGTCAACTATGAAGACTCTCGATAAAAGTCAAGAAGTATTATCTTCAAGGAGTTTCAAAGGGTAGGACTCTTCAATGAGATCGAACATAGAGGTGTGAAAGAGGATTGGTTCAAATTTGGAACATTTTGTTGTAGAATATAAAGGAGGAAGAACTAGGGGATTTCATGGATCCAGAGGAAGACCTCTGTGACTTCCCAAGCTATACTAATATTTGGCTTCAATTTTGAGGAGAAAAATTTAAGTGTTTAATCCTGCCAATTTTATTAATTAGGGTTTATATTCGTGTGAAGCAATCACACAAATGGCCTGGAAGATGTGAGGGTTTAGGTCGTGACGGAAGACAACCTCATAATCCTAAGATAGTTAGGGCTTATATTGTATAACAAGGCTATACAAAGGCCTAAAGATAAGGTGAGGATTTACATTGCATAAGCAAGCAACCACAAAGTCTTATGGCTTTGTTGTTTAAGTCTAAGGAAGGAAGATTGGTTTAGCTGGGGAAGATAGATTTTGTTGTTGAAGATGGTCGTGCTGCCCACCATGCTAGTTTCAAGCTCCTCACCACGACGAGTTTGAGTTTTCTAGTGTGTCAAGTTATAATATCAAATCAAGTGGATCTATGGTTGAAGTTCTTTAAATTTTATGAGGGCATATTAAAGTTGATTAGAGCAACACTCTCCCTCGTTCCGGCATCACTATTTTCTATTGGATTCACTTAGTCCAAATGAACTTATCAAACGCATCTTTAAATTTTATGAGGTCATATTAAAGTTGATTAGAGCGACACCAGTTAGGATCCTACGGCTCCCTCGTTCCGGCACCACTATTTTCTATTGGATTCACTTAGTCCAAATGAACTTACTAAACCAAACTTAATGAGTTCCATAATTTCATTTAAACCATGGGAAGCCTCATTAGCAACTGTAGGTTACCTCTTCCGAGGGATTCCCGATCGTCCGATAGAGACGTCTTAATTTAGTTACGATTGTATTTTTGTGTGATGTTTATGATTAAATTTTGAGGTGTTTCATATTTTGAATGTTGTGGCGATGGTTTTTATCTTAGTTGATTTTAGTTTTGGTTTCGATTTTAGTTAACATGCATGTTTATGTTGTTTTCATACATGTAGGTAAATGAAAGTATAAAAAAAGAAACAATGTAAGCATAAAGCATGCAAGGAAAAGACACAAGAAAGACGGTACTATAAACAGTAAAAGTGTACCTAGCGAGTCTTCTCGTTCCACCACCTGACTTAAAAATTCATGTGAGGGCATTTATGAAGAGTAGGAAAAGTAAAGTTCTGGTGGTTTTTCTAACTTTATGTTGTATTTTGGTGAGTCTTTAAAAGTTTAATTAAGGATTATTTCATTGAGCAATGTGTATTAAGTTTAATAGACCTCTGAGGTATCCAACAAGTTAGGAGGAGGAGGCAGGTCCATGTCTCCCTTTCACCAACTAGTGAAAAACCTCGAGGCTGTTTAAACTTATTATGTTGCTTTATGGTTCATCCTGTGAATACTTCTAATACTCAAGAACATTGATGTCTTAATTATTCTTATGAAAGGGGTAATTATCATTTATCATTTAATTTGAAATTTATGCGAGTGAATTTCCTTAAAGAGCAAGTTGGTGTAACCTGAACACTTAGCCAAAAAAATTTTTAATTAAGCTTAGTGGTGTTTCAAGGATGTTGATTAAGTTATGTTTATTTCTCTAATCCTCATTTCGTCAATTTTGATTTGGCCTAAGTCACCACTAAGCCTTTAAGGCCAAGGTGAGTATCTTAATTAGTTTTAAAAAGATCAAGCTTTAGTTGATCTTGAATTCATGATTTGGATTTTATTTGAAAATCAAAATAGGGGTATTAAATTGATTAATTATTGACCTCAAAAGTCATACCACTAAATCCAAGATCATTTAATTTTAATAAACTTCCAAATTTTTAATAATTTAGGAATTTCTTAACTTAATCAAGAAAGTGAGATTGGTTTCTACCAATTTACCCCTTGTGTTCCAAACATCAAATAAATTGATTAAGATCAGAGGTTGCCCATTTCCCTCCTTGACCTAAACCTAAATGTTAATTAAGGCTAAATTTATAAAATTACATAATTGCCCCTAAGGCTTTAACACTTCATAATTTGTCAAATTCAATTCAAATGACTTTGAAATTTTTATCCTACCTCATTCATGGGTCAATTAAGACATCAAAGGAGAAAATGTGATTTTTCAGAATTTAATTTATTTTATATAATTATTTTCATGCAAAAATAGGATTTTTCAAAGAAAATTCCTAATTTGACCAAGGCAAATTCTAATCTCTTGAAATTTTTACTGGAGGTGGACCTAGATTAGATAAGTCTTTGGACAAAATTTCATGATTTTATTGAATTCTTGGTGATTTATCAGAATTATTTTAAATTTTGGGTTATTTAATAAAAATAAAATAATTTAAATAATGAAAATTAACTTGTCTGCCTTTGAAAAATCTCTCTAAGGTTAGAGAACTCAGAGGAGTAAATTTTATATTTTTTTGGATTTATTGGAATTATTTTAGTGAAAACTCATTTTTAGCCTTTAAAAATTATTTTTAAGCTTCAATATCTTTATTTAGAAAATCAGCAAAAATATTCTAATTATTCCTAAGTGAATAGGAAGCAATTTAGAACATTTCCATGAATTTTGTTATTTTTGGTTTCTTATGAATTTTTTAATTATTTTAAATATTTAAAATAGGTTAAAAATCAAGTTCTTATTCTAAATATAATTTTATTTTTATAAAATATCCCTGATCACAGAAAACTCAAAAAACTAAGTTTCATAATTTATTGAGTTATTTTTTTATTTTTAAAAAATCATTTAAGTGTCAAAAGTGGTATTTCTCTTTAAAAATCAACTTAAGTTATCAAATGAACTCAAAATATTTTAAAATTTTTGTAATGAGTTCTTTGGATCATAAACCCAATGGAGATCAAAAATCAAGTCATTTAAATGTTAATATTTTCCAAAATTAATTATTTTAGTGATTTAGTGTTTGTAAAATTTAACTGCATTTTAAATAACTTGACCCATGAAATTATTTCCAAAAGCTTCTCTAGTCATGGTGGACCTTCCAAAATTTTCATGGATTTTTCTTATAAATATGCTAATTTCCATGATTATTTTAAGGTAATAATGTGCAAGATATTGAAAAATATGGCTCTCTGTATAAAAACCTCCTCTGAATTTGAAAAAATCAGAGGATGTTTCCCTTGACAGAGGCTACAACATGTCAAAATTTCAAGCCAAGGTAATGATCAATATGCATGGAGAATCAAATGATCCCAAATAGTGTTTAATTAATTAAAAATATTTTATACATCAAGTGGACTTAAAGTTTATTCCATATTATTCTCCTCTGTTCACTGAGCAAGAGGGTATTTTTATTTTATTTTTGTGAGTTTTCTACACCAAGTTATGGGTTTTTGAAGTTTAGGGAGTTTAAATAAATAGTAAAAGCCATATTTTTCTACTTATCTACGCAGCGCCATGTAGATCCTAGGGAGCTCCAAAACTCCACGCGGTGCGCTCCTATTTGACGTTGCCGTCCACGCCAGCAGCCACACATCCCACTGTTTATGTAAAGAAACGTTGTCCAGCTTCAACTTGGCCATCCATTTGATACATGCGCGATCGGACAGTGTGTGGTCATCGTCCCCAATGGCTTAGGTCGAGAGCCATCCACCTTCAAGGCATATGATCTCTCTTGTTTCTCAACCAAATTAAGTGAAATTTTTTTTTAAAATGCTCGTCTTAGTGAGACGAACACGTCCATATTGTTAATGTGTAATGAAATCAAGCCCGAGTAAATGGAGAATCAAAATAGGCTCGGGAGGAGGAGAAGTTTTATACCATTGCTCTAAGAAAGGAGGCTTCAATCGGAGGTGGTCGGCACGTTTGTTGGGGTCTAATGAGGCTAGGGGTTAAGCCTCTTGCTGTGGTGTAAGGCCTAGGTATGAATTCAACCAAGCTCGATTTCAGGTGTTAGTCTAGAGCTATGGTGGAGGCTATTTCAGAGGGTAATTTGAAGGGGCTTTGTCTTCTCTTGCTATTGTGAAGGTGTGGGCACAAGCAATTGAAGTTTAGTGGAGTTTTTGAGAGATGTCATGTTTCTGCCCTAATTTTTAAGCTCAAAATCAGGGTTATGCAAGGGGAATCAAGGCAGTGGAGTGATTGGAATGGGTCGTTGAGGTCTCAAGGACGCTCTCTGAGTGATTTGAGAGGCTCTCTTTGAGAAAACTTTAGCACACCTCCCATGTCCATGGAGGTGAGTTTCTATAAAAATGGTCATGCCGTGGCTCTCAGGGCACAAGTTTGGGTGCATTGTGGTGCTTAGGTGGAGGGCAGAGGAGCTCTTCAATTTGATTTGGATGAGCTGGCCTCTATGTTTGATTTGGGTGAGATTCCATGGGGGTGGCTCTTGGTTTTAAGCTTTTCTAGCCACTAAGCTGGCCGACTAGCCAGGGGGAGGTGGCTAGGAGCTCAGGGAACCCAGGGGAATATGTCACAGCAATTTAGTGCAATAATATCTAATTTTGGTAAGGATATCTTAAGCACATGCTTTTGTGGAAATAATATCCCTTAATTTGGGGGACCTTTGGTCCATGGGTTGATTTAGGCTGTTTCATGGAGTTTGGACTGGTCACTAAATCCAACTAATGGCTGTGATGGAGTTAATTTGGTGACTTTAGGATGGTTATGTCACATTTAGTGCATGGGTCCAAGTGAATGCAAATGACCAAAACTTGTGTTTGGTCTAGGTTAACCATGTTAATTGACCCAATTGATTGATCAAAATTGTGTATATTATTGCAAGGAACAACTTTGGTGAAGAATGGAAGTGGTTTTGAGCTCAATTGAAGGGTCAATTTGAGGGAATTTTGAATTTTAGTCAATTTGGTCATGTTGGGCTAGGCTTGGGTCTAGCTTGGGTTAGCCTTAGGATAAGTCCAAATTGATTATTGTAAATGGTAAATAGGGACCTCATGAAGAGTTTTCAACATGAATTGGATGTGAATTTGGGGGTTAAGGCAATCAATTGGATGAAATTTGGGGACTTAGCCAATTTGGGGCTAAACTTGAGAATTTTGGATTTAGGCCAAAATCAAATGGATTTGAGGCTTCTCTAAGGCCAATTGATGGTTGATTTTGATGTATAGGAATGTTATGAAGATTTTTCAACATTAATTCGGGCCAATTGACTGAACTATAGGTCCAATTTGGTAAGATTAGGTCATTTGGTCAAAATTGGGGTTTTGACCTAAATCAAAATTGGGCTCAATTCATGGGCCAATTAAGCTTGGACATGGTTTATTTTTGTCATATAAAAAGTTAATTTGAGTTTAGGATTGATAAATTGGGCTCAAATCATGGACCAATTGAGCTTGTATTTGGTTTATTTTGGTCATATGAAAAGTGAATTTGAGTTTAGGATTGGATGCTTGGATTTGGTTTAGTTTGGTCATATCAAAAGTGAATTTGAGCTTAGGATTGGAATTGGGTCAATTGAGATCAAATTGATGGACATTTGAGTTGGATTTGGGGAAATTTGGATCTTTAAAGAAGATCAAATTGATGGACATTTGAGTTGGATTTGGGGAAATTTGGGTCTTTAAAGGCAAATTTAAGGATTTTGGTTAAAGATAGTCAAATTAGCCAAATTGGGTCATGTGGTAGTTGAGATAAATGAAATTGAAAATATTTTGAATTTATTGAGATTTTATGGGAATTTTTGTAATTTTTGGGATTTTGGACCCAAGAGGGGTATTTTGGTAATTTGAGGTGTTTTAGGGGTAAAAGGCCAAGAAGGGTATTTTGGTAGCGTTGAGGTACCAATCATCACCAAAAGCCATGGACCAATGGAAACCCCATTTTGGATCATCTACATAGTGGTCTTAGCCAAACCATAGCCCTAGGGCTGGTAGGTTTAAGGGACCATCTACATGAGTGTCCCAAAAAGATCAAGGGACCTAGGCTAGAATTTTGAGTTCAGGGTTGTGAGTTATTGTGAGTGTAGATGAGTGTAGAAGAGTGTAGATGAGTGTCTTAGCTCTAGACCAACACCCAGGGTCAACCTTACGGTCCAGTAGTCCTAAGGGTGACTCATCTTGAGTTTCCCCCATAGTGACCCCACCTATTAAGTACTTAGACGTTGAGACCAACATGTGGAACTTCAAGTTGAGTAAAGAAGAGTTTGGAATCTCTAGTGGTGAGGGTGCCTTTTCTAGTTTTCTAAGAATAGTCAATTAGAAAGTCTTATGGCTAGACCTTAGGCTACTAAAGAGGAAAAAAAACTAAACCTCAACCCAAAATGAGGTCAACACGCCAGAAGTGGTTTTAGCTTTTGTGCAAGAAATTTAGAAAAATTTTGAAGAGGTGATTTAAGTTACCCTTGGTTATTTTTAGCACTCTATTAAACGGGACCATTAGCTAGTCAAAAAAGAGGGACTATAGAGGGTGCATGAGTTATTAGGGGTGAGACTGAGTGTAATAGAGGAGAGTCTTTGAATGTGTAAGAAGAGTTTGGAGATATTTTGAAAGGAAGTTAAGGATTTTCTTATGGAAAAATCTAAGAAAAGTACTTTGTATTTGTGCTGCATTTGTGTTTAATATTTTGTTGTTAAAAATTGGCTTTAAATACAAATAATGTTTTGTTGTGTTATTCCCATGAATTTTGAGTAGTTTTCTTTTATTTCTCTTTGCAATAATAATTACTCATGTGTGAGATGAGAATGATTTGAAGATTTCTTTTATTCGAAAATTGTGATGGTACTTTCATCGGTTCTTCATTTACTTTACAACTTGGACACTTGTAAGGTTAAAATCCATTGTGAAACATAATGACCTAGGAGGGCTATGATTTCACCCAACTTATGAATACCACGTTAACGTTTAGGATGGAAGGCCAACTTAGTTCACTAGTTAACACAAATAAATAGGGGATAAAGTTTTGATGGATGTATAATTTGTGTTTTTAGGGTGACAAGCTAGATTCTTTACCAATTTGGTCTATTATTAGAACTAAGGGTCCCTGGTAGGTCCTATAGAGAGAGCACGGTGGGTAATCTAGAAGTTAGAGACTAGATTCTACTCAGCACTACTACACAAGCTTGAACTAACTTTAGATTAACTAATGTTCTTTATGCTTGAAAGGTGTAAAAAAGTAGGAATGCTCCTATTTGTCACAATACAACATTTGTATCTTTAAACATTTGAATTCTTCCATATATTATGATCGCTTTGCATGGGGAAGTTCTTTTTATAGCATTTAAACTCTTTTACACCTTGATGGGACCTTAAGTTCCCTATAGATGGTTCTTAAGTTCCCTATAGATGTAAACCCCTATAGTTAATCACATCTTAGATGATCGAAGTCACCTAAGAATACCCTCGATTAAGATTAGTGATTCTATTTTCAAGAATTTCAAAGTTTTAGTTTTCAAAGATTGATGTAGGAAAGAAGGAACAGTTATTTTCAAGAGTTAAATGAGTGAAGGGTAGGGGATGTCATGGACTCAAGGGAAAACCCCGATGACTTCCCAAACTATCATATTTTTTTGCTTCAATTTTATCCTACTAATTTTATTATTTAGGGCTTACATTTACATGATCTTAATCATGCAAATAGCCTAGAAAGATAAGATGGTTTACGTCGTACTAAATGATAACCTCGGAGACTAAAGCAAGTTAGTACTTATGTCGCACACCATGATTGTGTCAAAGCCTAAAGATAAAGTGAGGATTTACGTCATGTTAGATGAACTACTGATGCGAGTGGATTTAGTGTGTTAATTTTGCAGATATTTTTCAATATTACAAAATAAACATGAGAGATACAATAGCAAATATGCACATTAATCCCAACAAAAATAACTTTAGTTAAAATAGTTTTTCTTTTAAAAATCTTTAAATTTCCAAATCCCCTTTAAAAATAAAGGAAGTATACATTTCACTCAAATAATAAAGGGCTCTAATGGAGTTTTAGATATTGATCCCACAGGGAATTAGGAAATGCCTGTAAGTAAATTCTTAAGATTATGATGTAAAGCACAATTTTTAAAACTACAAAAAGTAAAGGGCAAAATTTGAATATTAAGTAACAAGTGAATGCTAATTAAAATGCAGCATAAAGACAAAGTTAACTAAACTAAATTCTAATCTTTCAAAAGTAAACTTACGAAAACTAACAAACATTTTGTGATGGAAAGTTCAAATTTAAGAAAGCATCCTTCTTCTTTACAATGAGTATATGGATTACGAAGAAATTAAAATCATTTGAAAATATATATATAACAACTGTTTTGTGTCAAATAAGAGCAATCTTATTCTTTACGCTCTTTCGAGTGCATAAAGAACATTGACTAATCTAGAGTTTGATCTCTAATTTTGTGGTTAGGCTGCGAGGATACCGGCTACCACTCCAGAGCTCCTACTACTCTCTCACCTGAGGGCTAACAATCTTGCATCAGTTTTCAATCAACTTGACCAATTTTGAGATTTTAATTTTCACCTTGAAATCTCTAATTTTGCATCCAATAAAGTATATTTTCTTACTTATTTGCACCCAAATTCATGGATGAAATACTCTCCAATGAAATCAAATGTGATTCTCCTCATGTTGTAGATATCATAGTCCTTTCAGAACATATGTTTCTCAACACATTTTAAAATTTCAATTAGCCAGATCAAAAAGTAAATGAAGATTGGAGTTCAAATCATCACAAATTATTGAGATTAAAAATCATATAAAATAAACTCAATTTTTCACAAAACCATATCTCAAAGTAGGGAGAAGGATAAAGAAGACTACTCAGAATTCATGAGAAGGACACAATAAAACACAAATTTCTTATATAAAAATAAGTTTATAAAACAAAATAAATAAAAGATGCAACTTATGAAAGATACGCTTCTTTAAACAGCAAATTTTGAGACTATTACAACTTATGAAAGATGCAACTTGCAACAAAAATATGAAAATACCTTTCTTTAAAGTGTAATATCACCAAAAATAAGCATAAAATATATACTTAAAACAACATATTATTTTGGTGTATCAAAATCCACCAAACTTAAATGTTACTAATCCTCAAGTGATACTTATAATACATAAAAGCATATGACTTAAAGGATAGAGATTAACTTATAACTTCTATACTTTAGTTTAATAAATAAAAAAGTAAAATTTAAGAAAAACCTTTAATAACTTAGATTCAAATTCTAAGTCTTAGAGTATTTAGTAATCAAATTTAAGATTTCAGAACCTCTATTCATTTCAAGAAGAATTGAAATTTTTCATATCAAGGATACTAAGAATATTCATATGAAAAATAACTTCATGAAAACTTTACTAATAATGCTACTAATACTCCAATATAAGTTTAGAAAATGTAATAAAACATTTTCCATAAGTTGATTCAAGTGAAGCCAATTTTTATTAGGTGTCTCCTCAAGCTTCTCCTAACTCATTTTTCTTTTCTTTTCTTTTTTTTTCTTTACTTTTTTTACTTTTAGGATCTTTCCAATCCGTTCTCTTTTTTTTTTCTTTTTCAAGTGAGGATTGCTATATCTAGATAGCCTTTAATAGTTTTGAACTTCACTATCCCCTTCTTAAAGTCAAAACCCTTACCTTTCTTCACTTTATAAATTCATATTAGTTTACAATTTTCATAAAGTCTCATTCTTTTCTTCTTACATAAAACTATAAAATTCTTAACACTTCAAAAATACAATTTTCTTTACTTTAAATAGAAAAACATAGTCTTATCTTATCATACCAAATATCTTTTAACTTTAAATTGACCTTCATTATTAAAAAAAAATTACCTAAATTTAACATAATATTCATAAGCATAAGTATAGTCATTTAAAGTTAAACCTTAATATCCCAGGTCATGTTAAATTAAATTTTAATAAACATTATTAATTGAGGACAAATAAAATTTAGTTTACTTCTTTTTAAAAGAAATTTTCTTCCCCCAAAACTTAAATTTTTAAGTAATTTTAAAACTATTTTAGTACAAAATTAAGTTGGTGAAAGAAAATAGTAAATGTATGAAAATAACAACGAATGTGTAGAGAATTTTTAATTATGAAATTGGGCTCTGGTATACTGCAGGTACTAACTCTTAAAATACATCAGGCTTTAAATCATTAAATGAGACATAATATATTCTAAATAATTTGCTGAGAATTAAAAACAGAAATAAAAACTGAAAATACTAAAAATGCAGAAAAAGTAAAAATCAGCAGTTACTATTACAATTTTAAGTTCACAACACATAATGAAAGTTTTTACAACATCAGTTTTAAATATTAACCATCTAACATCCAATCAACATAACAAACAAACAAACAACCAAACAAATAAACTAAACTCTTAAAAATATCAATTTATGTCACCTCCATCATCATCATCGTCTTCTTCTTCTTCTTCTTCTTCTTCTTCTTCTTCTTCTTCATCTTCATCATGAATATGAGCATATGGAGTGAAGCTGGGTCAAGAAGGAAATTCCATATTGGATTCACCCCTAAGATATCTAACCATAACTTCCTCAAAAGTTATATCATGTTGAACTCTCATCTGCTTATACTCATTTTTATAAGCATTTCTTGCTCCAATTTCTCCAATTTGGTTTTGAATATTAACTATATCCAATTGTTGAATCATGAGTTGGTCCATAATGTTCTCAAGTGATGTAGAGCGAGAAGTAGATGTCGCTGCAGCTGAGTAGAGGGTCTATCACTACCTCCACTCTTGGTCTCAACAAATGATTAAACCCTTTGAACTGTATGCTTCCCAATAGGATTTTGTGGCTGCAATCTTTCCTTATTTCTATACGAGTCTACTCTTCATTGCTCACATAGAGTGAAAATCATGGTAGGGTAACCCAAACCACTAGTTGTAGAGCTCTTAGGTATGCTCCGTACATGTTGAATTATGAAAGTACCAACATCTATTGCTTTCAAGTTTTGAATGAAATAGTTTAATACAGCTCTATCCTTTGTTACATCGGTCAGATGATTTGTAGGCAGTAATTTAGCAGAGATGAAGTGGTGTCATATCTTTGACTGAATAGTCAACATAGAAGCAGAGAAGTTAACTTTCTTATTATTTTTAATTATCCATCCTCCTCTTCCATCCGTCGATAGGCAATCACATCATCCAGTGATGAATCAGTTATCACGAATGTAGTGTATTCATCATGAAATACATTTCTCATCCCATAAAAAGCATTGATCCTTTCTCCAGAAAATTCAACTTGCTTGCCTCTTACAAGGATGTGATCATCATCAGTGAACCTCAAGTTAGAATAAGACTCTCAAATCATTAGTACAATTGCTACTGCAGTGAAGTAGCAAAACCGTTCCCAATTTCTGACGATGATCAATCTCTTGATCTCGCCACCTGGGTTAGCAAACGCCTGTTCTTGGATCAATCCTCTTGATTCTATTTGAGTGTTATAACTATGTTTGGCCTTAAAATTAATAAATCTTCTAATATCAAAATCATCTGACGCCCTTCATCTCTTTACTCGTGGAGTCATTTGAAGTTCTATGAAAATCCAAATAAATTCTAAATAAATTACAAAAAAAAAATCTAACTCCCCAAGTAAGATTATTTGGTAAGAAACTTTTCACCCTGAGTTTTCTTCAATCTTTTTCATCAAAAATCCCAAATTTCAGATTTTCCATAATGTAGGGAAAATCCATATTGGAAAATATAAAATTTTAAAGTTAAAGTGAAGCTCTTACCAAGAGAAGATGAAATCTAAGATTTTCTTCCTCTGAAATTCTCTCTATCGCGCTTAATGTGAAGCCCTAGTTTAGGTTAAGAGGTAGGAGACGACCCAAGCAGTAAAAGTGGGGTTTTATTGTGTGATTTCATGGTTTTTAAGGCAATTTGGCAATTTCGGGAATTTGACACATCTTGCGCCAAATCTGGCGCATCATGCGCATCTTGCGCCAATGCCTTAATCTTTCCAAATTTCATTTTTTATGGAAATATGTTGTGCACTACTTTATGCCTACCTCAAATTAACTCAAATAAACTTTTATAATCATAATTAAACATTACTTTAACACCAAATCTTAGCAAACAACACAAAAAACTTACTTTTATATATAATATCCGCGCTATTACAAACTAACATTCTTCAAGCCAACAAACATCTAATTCACAGTCTAAAGCAAACCAAACATCCCAACAATGAAATCTAAATATCAAAATACCAAACTCAAATATAGATAGAGTTTAAAAAAAAGTAAATGCAATCCAACATAACAAAACAACTAAAACAAGCAGTACTAAACAAAACGTTCCATGCATTGATTAATTTCAAACATCTTCTTCACTCTTGTCCTCTTAGATATCTCCCATAGATTGGTAGTGCACATACAAGTTGTAGAAGGGTTGATAAAGAAACTCATCAATTAAATCCTCCCCAATCTAAGCATGTTTCTTGAACATGCATACCAAACCATCTTCAATACGACCAGTATGTTCAAAATGTTCTTTTAGTCTCCAATCCAGATAATCCAACATTTTAAAAATATTCTCAATTGCATGCACAAGACTCTGCACCTCTCTTTCTATTTTCTTAATTCTTTTCAACAGTGTGTTCTAACTGAAGTAAGGGTGAATAGGTGATGAATTATGGGATACTTGATCCATCAATACATTCAGATTATTCTCATCTCCCATTCCAATACAGTTACAAGATACTTCTGGATCCATCAGGAAGAAGCACTTTTTTCCCAACTCTCATAAGGTACTTGCGATTGACTGCATATTAGGAAAATAGTGGATGGATGTCCCAGTTTAGTAGCAGATCCATTGACAATCAAACTCAAATCCAATTTCCCAATTATTGCTCCAAGGTCAACAGATTTTCTAGTTTGAAAACAGTAGTTCAAAATAGCACTCTCCTTAGTTACCTTACTGATTCTCATAGTAGAAAGTAATTTCGATGCAATAAAGAAGTGTCATTCCTTAGAAGCAGGATTTAACAATGATGAAGAAAAGCTTACATTTCCATCATCTTTGGCCTCCCAAATTGCATCTTCATTCGTAAGGTATCTATAGAGTTCAGTCATATTATCTCTAGAAGAGGTAAAATTTGCGTAGTGGCAAAAAGAAACATTTTCAATCATAAACATCTCGTTTATTCTTGAAGGAGTGAATTGCACAAACATGCCTCGCACATAGACAATTCCTTGGTTGATTCCATGTAGATTTGCATAAAAATCTTTCATCAAAGGGACAACTATAGCGGCAGTAGTGTAACAAAGCACTTCCTAGTGTCTCTACGCAATAACCTCTTCCACTTGAGTATTTTGTGTGCTGAATCCTCGATTCACAAACCCGCTTTCTTTGATTAGTCTCTTCTTCACTAGAACTCGATCATGCAACTTCTGTGCTTCGAAACTGATGAACTTTCTCTGATTAAAAATTGCAAATCTAGCAAAATTTTTAGAGTGGGATGTCATTGGAATTGAAATCTAGTGACTCTTCCCTCGTTTTCCCCCCTTAAATGGACTTTAGAATCAGTTTTTGGGAGTTATAAGGAGAAGAACCCGCTAAAAACTACCTTTTAAAACATTTTAAGTTATTTTCATCATCGCAACGCATCATGCGCTAGCTCTCTGGAATGTGGTGCATCATGCGCCAATCTAGTGCATCATGCGCCAATTCCAAAAAATTTGTCATTTTGATCCAAAAAACTCTTAGTTCTTCCATAAAATTAGGTAAATATAGATGTTTTAAAATATCTCAATTTCAAATCTCTCAGATACACAGACTTTATGAAAAAACAAATATAAATATAAGTAAATATTTCAAACAAAAACACAAAAGCAAAATAAACAACGATAAAAATGGGTTGTCGCCCACAAAGCACTTGGTTTAATATCGTTAGCCCAGCATTCCCAGTCTTTATTCTAAGTGACCTAGCATTACATTCTCTTTGAAAACTGGTCTTTGGCCATCAAAATATAGTTTCAATCTATGCTCATTTACTTTAAATATCCTTCCAGTCTTAGGATCTTCAATATTAACAGCTCCATAGGGATATTTTTTACAACTTTGAATGGTCCTTTCCACCTAGACTTCAGTTTTCCTGAAGATAATTTCAATCTTGTATTTTATAATAAAACTTATTATCTTGGTTCAAATTCCTTCTTTATTATCTTTCGATCATGTCATTCTTTCATTTTTTCCTTATAAATCCTAACATTATCATAAGATTCATTCCTAATTTCCTTAAGCTCATTCAATTGCAATAATCTTTTCTCACCAGCTTCTTTCAAATTGAAATTGAATTCCTTTATAGCCCAATAAGCTTTATGTTCCAATTCTACAGGCAAGTGACAAGTCTTCCCAAAAATTAATCTATAAGGGGACATTCCAATTTGTGTCTTATAAGCTGTTCTGTATGCCCATAATGTCGTATCTAATCTAGCAGACCAATCTGTTTTATTTGGATTTACACTTATTTTCAAAATTCTCTTAATTTCACGATTAGATATTTCTATCAAACCACTTCTCTAGGGATGATAAGCGGTTGCAATTTTATACATTATATTATATTTTTTTACCAATCATGCAATTGTTACATTTTTAAAAGGAGATCCTCCATTGGTAATGACTACTCTTTGCATTTCATATATTTTAAAAATATTTTTAATTAAAAATTTTGAAACACTCCAGTTATCACATTGAGGTAAAGCGATTGCTTTAATCCATTTTGAAACATAATCCACTGCAATATATATATATATATATATATATATATATATATATATATATATATATATACATGTCTAAATGGAGTAGGCCAATAAAATGTAGATTGCAAAATTTTATGTACTGTTTTATCATTTCCAAAATGACCTCTAAATTTTGAATCATGACATTTCTGGATAATTTCCTGAATTTCTTTATAAAGCACACATCATCTCATTACTAAATCTTTGTATTGTTTATATAAATAGGGGTCATACCAAAAGTAAGATTTTGCATCATAAATAAATTTCTTTTCCTATTGTTTTGTAAGTCCTATGGTAAAATAACATTAATGATATAATTTACAATATCAGCATACCAAGGTGTTTCCCGTCCTTTTACAGGATAAAGTTGTTCATCAGGAAAAGTTTCATAAATTTCTTTTTCCATCTCAAGTATTTCTTCCTGTTCTAGCCTAGATAGATGATCAGCAATTTGATTATCAATCCCTTTCTTATCGACTAATATAAAATTAAACTCTTGCATCAGAAGTACCCATCTAATTAATCTTTATTTTGCATCCTTCTTTTGCATAAAATATTTAATAGTCGAATGGTTAGTATGCACAACACATTTAGCTTCAATCAGATATAATCTAAACTCATCAAAAGCATACATAATGGCTAATAACTCTCTTTTGGTGGTGGTATAGTTAATCTGAGCACATTAAGAGTCTTACTAGCATAGTATACAATGACAACAACAAAGCCTTAATCCCACTACGTGGGGTCTGCCATATGAATAAGAAACAACAACAACAACAAAGCCTTAATCCCACTACGTGGGGTCGGCTACATGAATCCTTTTTCACAACAACAACAACAAAGCCTTAAGCCCACTACGTGGGGTCGGCCACATGAATCCTTTTTCTCTAACAACAACAAAGCCTTAATCCCACTACGTGGGGTCGGCCACATGAATCCTTTTTCTCCATGCAACAACAACAAAGCCTTACTCCCACTACGTAGGGTCGGCTACATGAATCCTTTTTCTCCATTGAACAACAAAGCCTTAATCCCTCTACGTGGGGCCGGCCACATGAATCCTTTTTCTCTATTGCGTCTTTGAACAAAAACAACAACAACAAAGCCTTAATCCCACTAATGGGGTTGGCTACATGAATCATTTTTCTCCATTGAGTCAACAACAACAAAGCCTTAATCCCACTGTGTGGGGTCGGCTACATGAATCCTTTTTCTCCATTGTGTCCTATTTAGGTGTCATATTTTCATTTAGTTCTAGTAAATTAAGATCATTTTTAATACAATAAGCCCAAGTCCTCTTAGGTCTACCTTTGCCTTTCTTAACACAAGTCGAATCTAAAACATCTACTCTCCTAATCTGATCATCAAATGATCGACGTTTAATATGATCAAACCATTTAAGATGAATTTATCTAATTTTGTCCGTCACAGGAGCTACACCAACCCTATCACGAATATATTCATTTCGCTTCTAATTTTTTCTGTCACAGGAGCTACACCAACCCTATCACGAATATATTCATTCTCCAATATTGTCTCTAAGTGTAAAGCCACTCATCCACCTAATCATTCTCATCTCGGCAACACTTAAACTTATTATCTCTAAGGTGTAAAGCCACTCATCCACCTAATCATTCTCATCTCGGCAACACTTAACTTATTACTCTAAGTGTAAAGCCACTCATCCACCTAATCATTCTCATCTCGGCAACACTTAACTTATCATTATGCTTCTAAAGCCACTCATCCACCTAATCATTCTCATCTCGGCAAACACTTAACTTATTATTATGCTTCTCTAGCCACTCATCCACCTAATCATTCTCATCTCGGCAACACTTAACTTATTATTATGCTTCTCTGTTAAAGGCCAACATTCAACGCCATATAGCATTCCAGGTCTCACCACCATCTTATTAAACTTTCGTTTCAATCTAAGCGGTACTTTTCTATCACACAAATCGCCCGAAGCATTCCTCCACTTCAACCAACCAACTTGAATTCTACTATTAACATCCCCATCTATATCACCATCGCTTTGGACAACGGACCCAAGATATCTAAATCGTTCACACCTTTTAATAATTTGATCACCCAAAATCACACTTCTGTCACTAGAGCTATTACTACTAAAATTACATTCCATGTATTCAGTTTTAGTTCTACTTAAACGAAGGCCTTTAGACTCCAAAGTAGACCTCCATAATTCAAGTTTTTCCTGGGCTTTTTCTCTCGTTTTATCCACGAGAAGAATATCATCAGCAAAAAGCATACACCAAGGTACATCCTCCTGTAGATGTCCAGTAAGACCATCCATAACTAAAGCAAAAAGATATGGGCTTAAAGCCGATCCCTGATGTAATCCAACAGAAATAGGAAAGCATTTTTTCAATCCTCCTACATNTCTACTTAAATGAAGGCATTTAGACTCCAATGTAGACCTCCATAATTCAAGTTTTTCCTAGGCTTTTTCTCTGGTTTTATCCAGAAGAAGAATATCATCAGCAAAACGCATACACCAAGGTACATCATCCTTTAGATGTCCAGTAAGACCATCCATAACTAAAGCAAAAAGATATGGGCTTAAAGCCGATCCCTGATGTAATCCAACAGAAATAGGAAAATATTCTGTCAATCCTCCTTCAGTTTGAACACAAGTAACAGCTCTAGTATACATATCTTTAATGACTTGAATATAAGTCATATCAACACATTTCTTCTCGAGAACTCTCCACAGGATATCTCTTGGAACCTTATCGTAAGCTTTTTCTAAATCAATAAAAATCAAATGTAGATTATCTTTATTATCTTTGAACTTCTCCATCAAAGCTCTAATGTATAGCTTCCATAGTAGACCTGCCGGGCATAAATCCAAATTGATTATGAGAAATTTTTATGTAGCTTCCATGTAGACATGCCCGACATAAATCCAAATTGATTATGAGAAATCTTTGTAATGCGCTTCCATAGTAGACCTGCCCGACAT
Organism: Phalaenopsis hybrid cultivar; assembly: GCA_002079205.1. Taxonomy (NCBI): domain Eukaryota; kingdom Viridiplantae; phylum Streptophyta; class Magnoliopsida; order Asparagales; family Orchidaceae; genus Phalaenopsis; species Phalaenopsis hybrid cultivar. The sequence continues at coordinate 17,108 of JXCR01112210.1, read as the reverse complement.
AAATCCAAATTGATTATGAGAAATTTTTGTGATGCGTTTTAACCTATGTTCAATTACGCTCTCCCATAATTTTAAAGTATGACACACCAACTTAATTCCTCTATAATTTACACAGTCTTGTGCATCCCCTTTATTCTTGAAAATGGGGACAAAATTACTCTTCCTCCACTCCTCATGCATCTTTTTATTTTTTAAAATAATATTAAAGAGTTTAGTAAGCCAAGAAACTCCCTAATCTCCCNTTTCTCAAGAACTCTCCAAAGGATATCTCTTGGAACCTTATTGTAAGCTTTTTCTAAATCAATAAAAATCATCCTCCTTATTATCTATGAACTTCTCCATCAAACCTCTCAATAAATGTATAGCTTTCATAGTAAACCTGCCAGGCATAAATCCAAATAGATTATGAGAAATCTTTGTAATACGTCTTAACCTATGTTCAATTACCTCTCCAAAAATTTCTAAGTATGACACATCAACATAATTCCTTTAGAATATGCACACTTTTGTGCATCCCCCTTATTCTTAAAAAAAGGGGGCCAAAATACTCTTCCTCCACTCCTCAGGCATCTTTATAGATTTTAAAATAATATTAAAGTTAAGTAAGCAAAGAAACTCTCAAATCTTCTAAATATTTCCACACTGCAATTGGGATATCATCAGGTTCTACAGACTTTCCACCCTTGATTTTCTTTAAAGCCTCCTCAACTTCCTTTTTACTACTGTGACTAGAAAAAAGAAGTATTTTATTATTATTAATTAACTATATTAAGTTCACTAAGGTCAATTTGATTTTTCGAAACTTCATTAGAAAGTTTATCAAAATAACTCACCTGTTAATTCTGAATATCTTTTTACTAAGAAAAGCANCATCAGGTCCTACAGACTTTCCACCCTTGGTTTTCTTTAAAGCCTCCTCAACTTCTTTTTTGCTAATGTGATGGTAAAATGAAACGCTTTATTATTATTCACGTATTAAAATCACTAAGGTCGACTGTATTTTCAGAAATTTCATTAAAAAGTTTATCAAAGTAACTCATCCACCTATATTGAATATCTTTTTTCTAAGAAAAATACTTTTTGATTTTCATCTTTAAGACACTTTACTTGAGTTAAATCTTTACTTTTCTTTTCTCTTTATTTGGCTCATATATTTTTCACCCTCCCTAGTATCTAATCTATTATAAAGATCATTAAAAGCAGAATTTTTAGAGTCACAGATTGTTTTTTTAGACTCCCTGCGGGTCAATTTCAATATATTATAAAGATCATTAAAAACAAAATTTTTAGCGTCACAGATTGTTCTTTTAGACTCATTGCGGGTCGTTTGATATTTTTTCTAGTTCTCTATAGACTTTTACATTTAAACCAATTTTTATAACATAACTTCTTATATTTTATATTTTCTTGCACATTATTATTACACCACTAACTATTTTTATTTAAAAATATTTTTTCTTTTGATTCTCCAAGCACATCTTTTGCTACTTGTTTAATAGTGTTTGTTACTTTATCCCACATCACATTTGCTTCTTCATGAATATCCCAAATTTTGAAATCTTGAATTTTACTCATAAAAATAATTTTATTTGTGTCTTTTAAGTTTCTCCATCTAATTTTGCAATCATGAGTTCTGCTATTTTTTTTATTTTACAACTCTTAATCTTAAAATCTAAAACTAATAAACGATGTTGGGAATTTAAATTTTCACTTGGAATGACCTTACAATCTTTACAATCATGACGATATCTTCTTCTAATAAGAAAATAATTAATTTGTGTTTTATTAGATCCACTCTTATAAGTAATAAGATGTTCATCTCAAATAATCAATTTGTGTTTTTAAGAACAACTCTTATAAGTAATAAGATGTTCATCCATTTTCTTGAATAAAGTATTAGTAATAACAAAATTGTACGCTAAAGCAAAGTCTAAAATAGCTCTATTTTCTTCATTAGTTACTCCAAAACTGTAGCCACCATGAATATTTCTGAAATCTTTTACCACTCTACCGACATGTCCATTTAAATCTCCTCCAATGAAAACTTTTTCTTCAAGAGGTATCATTTGTATTAAGTCTTCTAAGTCATTCCAAAATTTATCTTTAGACCCTGTATCTAAACCTACTTGAGGAGCATAAACACTTATAATATTAAAAATCTTAGTATCAATGATAATCTTAAGGGCTATAATTCTATCACCAACTCTATTAATTTTTACAACATTATCTTACAAACTCTTATCTATAATTACACCTACACCATTTCTAGTGCGACTCTTACTTGAATACCAAAGTTTAAAACATAAATTATCTATCTCTAGCCTTTTCTCCAACCCATTTAGTTTCCTTGAATACATAAGATATTAATTTTTCTATGAATCATAATATCAACTAATTTCATTAATTTAACATTGAGAGTACCTATATTCCAAGATCCTATCCTGATATTAGTTTCATTAGTTTCATAGACTAACTTCTTTACCCGCATTCACCCGTAAGGGATCATTTTTTTGTTGTAAATAATTTGTAAAATTATTAAATATAACCATTTTGCTATGCTTTGGATAATTTTGAATTATTTCGAGCTGACTCAAACTTTAACTCATTGGAATTTGAATCGTGGGAGGTAGTTTTGAGCAAATTTGGTATGATTTTTGGTTTGGTGTAAATCAGCTTTAAGCTGATATCAGGCCAGTCGAAGCTTAACCATTTTTGAGTTCAAACCATGGCCAACTTTCTCAAGCTTGATTCAATGCGAACCCTATTATTCATATAAGTAATTAGTTTTAACGNTTTCATTAATTTACCAATGAGAGTACCTATATTCTAAGATCCTATCCTAATATTAGTTTCATGGACTAACTTCTTTACCTGCATTCGCCCGTAATGTGAGAACCCTTGCTTATTTTAACACTACACCTGGGCGCCGGTGTAGCGGCCCTTGCACACTTTTCACTGTATTCAGGCTATACAATGCGTCGCTTCCAAGGGACACCCTAGCACTTACACAATGATAAAAAAGATTCATGTCATGATTTTTTTCGATAAGTTTTATGCTGGTTGTTGACTACCTAATGCAACCTTCCACTTTTCGCATCCGGGCTTGAGACCGACAACGGTAGTGTTTCTTACTAGCATAGTATATTACTTTAAAAATCTTATCATATCTCTTACCTAAAACAACTCCAATTGCATAATCACAAGAATCACACATTAATTTAAAAGGTTTCTCTCAATCAGGAGAAAACATTATAGGAGCAGTGATCAATTTTTTCTTTAAAGTTTCAAAGGCTTTAAGACAATCTTGTTTAAAATCAAATTTTGTATATTTTTTCAGAAGTTGGCATAAAGGCTTAGTAATTTTTTAAAAATATTTAATATATCGTCTGTAAAATCCAGCATGTTCTTAAAAGCTCCTAACTTTTCTTACATTAGTAGAAGGAGGTAAGTTTAATATAACCTAAATTTTTGCAGGATCTAATTCCATGGCCACTTTCTGAAATTTTATGCCCAAGCACAAATCCTCTTACAACCATAAATTGACATTTTTCACAATTCTATACGAGATTAGTCTTTTCAAATCATTCAAGAACTTTCTCAAAATGATTTAGACATCTTTCAAAAGAAGTTCCAAATACAAAAAAATCATCCATAAAGACTTCATTCCCTTTTTCAATTTAATCACTAAAAACTGATATCATACAACTTTGAAATGTTGTAGGTGCATTACAAGGGCATTCACCAAAAATCAAAAGTTCCATAAGGACTAGTAAATGTTATTTTTTTTCTGATCCTCTGGAGCAATAGGTATTTGATGATAACTAATATATTCATCTAGAAAACAAAAATATCTGTGCCTAGCCAGCCTATCCAACATCTGGTCCAAAAAGGGTAAAGGAAAATCGTCCTTCCTGGTGGCAGAATTTAATTTTCATAATCTATGCAGATTTGTCATCTAAATACTTATCTTGTTGGTATTAATTCATTAGTTTCATTTGTCACTACAGTCACTCATCCTTTCTTTGGAACACAGTGAATTAGACTTACCCAAGCACTATCTGAAATGAGATATATTATACCAGCATCTAACCAATTTAAAATTTCTTTCTTAACAATTTCTTTCATCATAGGATTTAATCTCCTTTGAGGATCAACTCTTGGTTCATGTTGATCCTCTAATAAAATTCTATGCATACTAATCGAAGGACTGATTCATTTAATATCAGCTAATTTTTATCCAAAAGCTTTCTTATATCTTCCCAAAGTTTCCAACAACTGTTGTTCTTGCTTATCGTTAATTTTGAGGATACTATAACAGGTAATGCATACTTCAAATGTGTAGGAAGTGTTTTCAGTTTTAGTTTAAGAGGTTTCTCCATAGATGAAATCAAATTCTTATTAATTTCTGTAGGGTCTAACATTTCAATTTTTGCCTGAACATAATCCAAATCTTCTTTACTCACTTCCGTAGATTTATCTTGACTTTTATCCTCATCTTAATATTCCATATATTCCTTTGTAAATTCCCTTCAAATGTCTTTTTTAAAATATTCATGGTTTACATATTCATTAATATCCAATCTGAAGAATTTAATCTCTTGCTCTTTTGCATGGTATCTCATTGATTTTGCAATATTAAACGTAACCTCTTGATCACTAACTCTCATAGTCAGTTCTCCTTTCTACACATCTATCAAAGCTCTTCCAATTGTAATGAATGGTCTTCTTAAAATGATAGAAATTTCTTTATCTTCCTCCATATCTAATACAATAAAGTCCACAGGAAAGATAAATTTATCAACTTTTACCAAAACATCTTCTATACCTCCTTTAGAATAGGTAATCAAACGATCAGCTAACTGAAGAGTTACAGTTGTAGGTAAAATATCTCATAAATCCAACATTCTAAAAATTTGATAACGACATACGATTAATATTGGCTCCTAAATCACATAAAGCTTTTCAAAAAAAATCTTTCACCATAGCATAAGGAATTGTAAAAGTTCCAGGATCTTTAAGTTTTTCAGGAAGCTTCTCTGAATTATAGGGATACACTCTTCACTGAGTGAAACAATCTCATTATCTATAAATTTCCTTTTCTTATTAAGTATATCCTTCATGAACTTCACATAGCTTGGCATTTGTTCTAAAGCTTCAAAAAATTGAATGTTTATCATCAATTTCCTCAATAATTCTAAAAATTTTGAAAATTGGTTATCTTTATTTTTTTCACTCTTTGAGAAAATGGAGGTGGTGGTCTTTCTACAGTGATTTTCATTAGTTTAATAGTGCATTCTGACTCAAAATGACAATCTTCACAAAATTTTTCATTTTCCACCTCATCTTTTTCAAATTCAACTTCCACTTCTTTTTTAACTCTATTTTCTAATTCTTTTCCATTTCTCAGTTAAATAACCTTAATTTTCTCTTTGTTTAGATATTTAGGATTTACTTCAATATTACTAGGTAACGTTCCTGGAGATCTATTGCTAAGTGTGGTAGCAATACATCCCAATTGATTTTTCATGTTCCTAATTGCAGCTCGTTGACTTGTAATTGACTCCCCATTTCTAATATCAATTCTTCCATTAACAACTTTTTCTCATTACTCTACAAATTATTAAAATTTGGAGGGTAATAAGGTTTATAAGTTGGATTTCCTTGGAGTTTCTCAATGGGTTTGCAGTGTTGTTTCCCCATTACGGATTTGTGTCATTAGAATTAATGTTACTCTAACTAAAATTTGGATGATTCTTCCAAACAGGATTATAATAATTGTTATAAGGATTATTAGAATGATTATTTATTGCATTTAAGGTCTCATAAGAAGATTGAGATTCTATCAGTTGTCCCAATGAGTTTTCCTCAAGCACAAGTGATGTCTGAGAATAATTCATTCTATACTAATCTATCTTCTTTGTATAACAGTTATTTGTGCAGCTAACATAGATATTTCGTTAGAATCATGAATACTGGCTACTCTTTTCTTTTCAGAGGGTCATTGATAATTATTTGTAGCCATCTCTTTAATTAAAGAATATGCTTCATCGAATGGTTTTACCATTAATGATCCACCAGCAGCAGCATCAATTATCGAGCTAAAAGATCCACCCAATCCAATGTAAAAAGTTTGAATTATTAATCAATCTCGTAATGCATGGTGTGGACACTTTCTAAAGAGATCTTTAAATCTTTCCTATGCTTCATAAATTGATTCCCCTTCAAACTCACAGAAAGATGTAATATCATTTCTAAACTTAGCAGTTTTTGAAGATAGAAAATATTTAGATAAAATTTTTTGTGATAAATCTCCCCAAGTTCTGATAGATTCTGGTGCTAACGAGTTTAACCATATCTTAGTTTTATCCCTTAGTGAAAAAAAAAAGTCTAAGTCTGACGACATCATTTGACTCTCCATCATATTTAAAAATATCACACTATTCTAGAAAACTAGCAAGGTGTAAATTAGGATCTTCAGTTGGTGTTCCCCCCAAACTAATTGTTTTGTACCATTTGGATTAAATCAGATTTAAGTTCAAATGAATTAGCAGCTACAACAGGGTTTTGTATACTCAAATGAATTTCATCTGCTGTAGGATTAGCATAATCTCTAAAAGGTCTCTGATGATATTCATTTTCATTTCCAACATTACTTAAATTGCATGCCATTTTACTAATATGATCCATCTCTTTTTATTGTTTTTGAATTTTTCTAATAGTTCTTTCTAACTCAGAATCATAAAGTACTAAACTTTCAGATCTTACACTATGCATAAACAAACACAACAAATAATTTAAAATAAGCAAACACACTTAAATAAGAAAATATTCAAGCTAAACTACAAACACTTTTATTTTAAGCTTAAAAATAAAAATACCATAATTTAAAATAACTTACTGATACTTTCCATTACTTTCCTGACAACAGCGCCAAAAACATAATGCAGGTGAATTTAGTGCGTTAATTTTGTAAATATTTTTCAATATTATAAAATACACACTACATATACAATAACAAATATGTAAATTAATCCCCAAAACAAAAAACTTCAGTTAAAATAGTTTTATCTTTTAAAAACCTTTAAACTGCCAAATCCCTTTTAAAAATAACACAAGTACACATATCGCTCAAGTAATAAAGGGCTCTATGGGAGTCTTAGATATCCATCCCACAGGGAAGCTGGAAATGCCTATAAGTAAATTATTTAGATTATAATGTAAACTACAATTTTAAACTACAAAAGTGAAGTGCTAAATTTGAATAATAGAGTCAATGCTAAATAAAATGCAGTAAAAAGACAAGTTTATTATACTAAATGCTAAACTTTCGAAAGTAAAACTACAAAAACTAAACAAAGTTTTTGTGACGAAGAGTTCAAATTTAAGAAACATCCTTCCCCTTTACAATGAGTATATGGATTGTGAAGAAATTAAAATGATTTGAATATATATATATATATATATATATATATATATATATATATATATATATATATATATATATATATATATATATATATATATATATATATATATATATATATATATAT
>JXCR01112201.1:1704-14342 GCA_002079205.1 Phalaenopsis hybrid cultivar | reverse complement strand
CCCCTATCCTACCCCTGGTGCTATCAACAAAATTCTTCTTTTTCTTTATCTTCTTTGTTTTTTATGAAGATGGTTCTTGTGACGAAGTTTCCATCTCTGATCTGTCGAATTGAAGATTCTGATGTGTAGTATGTCTGGAAGCGTTCTGAATCTGTTTTATCACTTTCTTGGAGGATTTGCTCCATGCTGTGTCCCATCCATCTTTGGTAGATAAGGAAGATCCTTCTGATGATTCTTGTATATGATCTAGGACTTTCTTGAGCTTGCTCCAAGTTGAACTCCATCCGCCCTCTTTAGTGTACAGATCAAGNGTTGAGATTATAGGGCTTGAAGAATGATGAGTGCTTGCAACTCCTCAAAACTCATGCATTCGGTGCATTCGGAGTTAAAGAAAACAGTAGCCGTGTTCAGAATGAGTTAGAGTGCATTGCTGAAGAGATAGTTAAAAAGCTTTCCGGTTCTCCCTTGGCGGCAAAGGTCATTGGCTGTGTTCTGAAGTCTGAATTGACTCCGAAGCATTGTGAAAGAGTTATGAATAAAAATATTGAAAGCATAACATCACTGCCTGGCCAGAATAAAAATACAATCATTACAGTCTTAAGATTGAGCTATTCCATCCTCCCAGAACCTTTAAAAAATTGTTTTGCATTCTGCGGTATATTCCCAGAAGGTCATGTATTTGATAAAGATGATTTGGTTCGAATGTGGATTGCATTGGATTTTGCCAGCCGCCTTCTAACCAAGGAGACACTATCGAAGATATGGGAAGATAGTATTTTGATACTATGGCCAAAACTTCAATAAAAATATAAAAATTCAAGGCAAAATTACATACACGGCACTCAATTATTGTGGATTTACATATCTCACCCCTAAACTTTGATATTTACACGCACACCAGTATGCCTATGCATGAAAAACGTGAATTTCATTGTTAAAAAGTGGTAGTTAGTACAATTTTTCATGAAGGTTTTGTTGCAGATGATGGTTTGATTGAATCCTGTACATTCTACTGCTGCGGCATTTGGGGACTGGAACTTTAACAAAGCCAAAATGACTCAGTTTTGAGTGGACTGATCCTCCTTCGACTCCATTATTAGGTGAATGCTAGCTTATGATTGTGTCTGCTCAGATGGGAACTGCTATGAGAGCAAGTCAGGTTGATGAAGAGTTCAAGGGGTAGAGAAAATTCAGAAGAAGAGTTAAATCTGGATGGTTAAAGAATTTCGTTGGCTGAATGATTCAATTAATTCTTATTTGCTGCTTTTTTAGTTGTCTTTCTTTTGTGTGTTAGCTTGCCTTAACTTTGTTTAGTTAAGGCCTTGGTTTAGTATTCTTTTTAATTTCTGTGAGACATTAATCGTTTCTTGTAATTACTTCTTTCAAGTTTTATATAAATTTTTTTTCAGGCAGAACATCCACATAAGAAAATTCTCTGCTTTTTTTTTAATTTTGTCTTATATTAAAAGGGTTATACAGGTCGGGTTCCGGTTAGCGAGTAAAAGGCAAGACGAGTTCAGGTTGGAAATTTTGTTCCGTCTAACATTCGGGTCAATCAATTTTGGTCCGGGTTAATTTTGGAGTCGGAATTAAACCCAACCACGAACCCAATATGACACCCCTACTTGCTTTCAAGGAAGAAAGAGTTTGATGTCCTATGTTTTGATCATATTCCACTCTTTGAATGAGGTATAACTTCATTCTTGTATTATCTGTAATTCTTTTTTATCTGGAATTATTTTCCTTATGCTTTGTGCAAAATCATGTTGAAGTGTGGAACTTGGAACCGCTCACACAACTGCAAGGAAGCCTGCAACAATGCCCTTGTGCGTAGCCACGCCAGTTTCAGGCATAGCTATGTCAGATGGCATACCTAAGCCAAATAATAGCGCAACCACACTGCGGATTCAATCCTTCTAGGTTTTCTTCCCAAGTGAGAAAAATATTTGCGCATCTTTTGGGCGTACCTACACCGTTGGGACGATTTCTCTAATTCAGTTTATAAGGCTCTGTATCAAAGCAAAGGGTGTGTGAATAGAACATTTTGTGTGGAACTCTCGATGGTGCTTGGACTAGTAAAGGTCAAGAGCATGGATTTCAATGTTATTTCTCTTGTGCGATCAAGTTGTGTGGTTTTGGTTGTAAATTGATCTTCTAAGTCCTCAATATGATCCATCCTAACAAGTGATATTAGAGCAGGATTTTCTTTTCTAGATTCGAGTGGAAGTAATGTCCGACGAAACAATGACAAAGTGGAGAAGTTCAATTGATCAAACTTCATGTTTTAAAGAATGTAAGTGAAATATTTATTTTATCAAAAGAAATTGTACTTGCCATTACAAGGAGCCGCAAAGAATACTAAAATTATAACTCTTTAATAATGGGAAGTGTTGGATCGAACGATCCTAGATTTGTTTCGTCTTTTATTTTTCTCGTTTGTTCCATTCAATTTAATAAATGAGAAAACTATGATGAATCTCATGACAACAATAACAAAGATGTATGAGAAATATTCTGCTTCAAATAAGGTTTTTTATGATAAAGAGGTTATTCAATATGAAGATGGCAAAATACACTTCGGTGATTGAACACCTGAGCAATTTCAATATTGTGACTAACCAATTGTGTTTCATAGGTATCAAATTTAATGATGATATTATGACACTTTTATTTTTGTTTTCATTGCGAGACAACTGAGATGGATTTGTCACAATCGTGAGCAACTCTTCACAAAATATGAAGTTAAAATTCGACGGCATCGTGGGGTTCTCACTAAGAGGGGGGAGTTCTTAGAGCTTCCTTTCCTCTCTCTTTTGATTTAGCCACTCAGTTGGGTCTGAATTATCAAAATACAAATCTAACCCAGTTGATCGCTTGCATTACTGAAGTTGATCCTCCTAGTATTTTGGTTTTTTTAGAGAAGATGAATTTCATTCTTTCTTTGTTCTAGTTTAGCCAATGTTGAGTGGGTTTGGATTAACAAAATCCTAAGTTATATCCCCAATAAGTTATAGACTTGCATTTTTTGGAGGCGAGAGTTAGAGTTGTATTCCTTCCCCCGGTTTAGCCAATATTGGATGGGCTTGGATTACCAAAGTCTAAAAATTATTCTGTCTAGCATAGTGGTATATCTGTATTTGGAGATAAGAGGAGAAGATATTCAGCTCCTTCCCCGGTTTGGCCTGTTTTGGCTGGCTTTGATTAACAAAACCCAATATCAAAGCTTAATATTCATGTGAGCCCGGATTACCAAAGTTAAGGTTATTTTTATTTAAACTAATGACTATCAATAACCTAAAAAATGCACCATGTATGATGTCAAATTGGGTTTGTGCAATTTTTGATATAGCAATGTCAGAACGATCGAGCAATGAGTCATTATTTTGGCTTGGTTGGATGGTTGGATATATATCAAATCTTATTGATGACATCAAGTTTGCTCAAGTATAATGTCAAGCTATTTGAGTGATTAGATCTTAGAGTGTTTGGGCTAGGGGTGTCAATTTGGGCCAACAGGGCACGTTCAGGTTCGGATCAAAAATAATTTGACCCGAATAAGGTTAACCCGAAACTGGCCCAAATAATAAACGGGTCAAAAACTGAGATCTGAAACCAACCCGAACCCGATCTTGACCTACTAAATTGAATCGAACCGAAATTTCGTGGTTATTTGGGTCATGTTTAGGTTTTCGGGTTCAATATGAACTCGATCCGAATAATAAACAGGTTGAATTCTCTAGTCGGAACTCGACTTGAAACATATTTGGGTTTGAATTTTTTTAGTCGAGTTTGAGCAGTGTTGGCTTGTTGGATCAATTTTTAACACCCCCAAACTATGGGCCATTCTTTGTTAATTTTGTTTACAAATCACAACCACACTAAGATTTGACTAACTAATTCAAGACCACATTTTAAAAAAATTATTATTTAGCTTTTTTTTTTTTGTCATTGCCCATCATCTTATGTTTTAGCATTGCCGATACATTTCATTGTTTTTCTATTTTTTTTTATAATCCTAATCAATGTTTAAAATTGCGAGATTAGGTGACACCCCCAAACAAGTGTTTTACAGTGGGACCATTTAACACATGACGCCCCATCATTTTCTCACGGGACCAATATTTTTAGTATTCTCATTATTAATTTTTGTTGGTACCTTTATGCTCATCTTCGTGATTAGTATTACAAATTAAAGTAAATAGGAGATGTTTGTTATTCATATCATATCGTGTTCATATCCTCACCTCTGAATGGATGCATCATAGATTGAGACCGAATAACCAACTTATTGAGAAGGCAAGCAAGAAGCTAGGCATTAAGAAACTATCAATTCCTAACTTTAAAAGAGAAGGAAAATGAAAAAAAAGGGCATTTACATACAAGCCCTTATGCTTCAGAAATATGCAAAAACATAAGAAATATTATGTGAGTTACCGGAATTCCTAACTTTCATTTTTTACATTTATACCACTCAAATCTTTTAAATAACATAAAAAAATACCACCATTTTAACTTTTAAAAAGTGAATAAATCTTTTCATGCATGGTTAAGGTGGTATATATGTAAAAACGAAAGTTCCAACATGAGTCCAATGTAGGTGACCAATGAAAATTTCATTGATTGTGTTGATGTGAATAGTTTCAGCAATATTTGTCTTTCACATATGATGCCAGAAAATTAAAAAAATCACTTGATAAAATTGCACAATAACAACAATGCGCTAATAGACAAAAGTTAGCCCCTATCTTCCGCTTGAACAATCTGACTGTGAAGAAGGAGAAGAGGTCAATCAAAGCCAATTCTCTTTAGTTTGATCCGTTTGGTTCATTAATCTAACTAAATATGCTAAAAAACGTCACTTATGTGCAGGGATATATTTGTAAGACTTTCTAGAAAGTTGCACATTTTACTTAATCACAAATTGAAACTACGGTTCATGATAAATGCTACATAATTGTTATAAGGAAATACAACAAAAGTACATTAAACCTTAAATTCCTCCAAAATTCTCAGGAGACTATAAGTCTCAGCATCCGGCCTAGCTCCCGCGAGTATCATATTTCCCAGAAATTCAGGCTCATGAACCTTGGCCCTCACATAAGCTTTCAGAAGACTATTATACACAAAAGTATATCTACAATACTTCGTCTCCTTAAAAACTCTAAAATATTTCCTAGCATTCATTATATCACCAATATCAGCAAAAGCTTCAACTAACATTAGATTGGTCTCAAGCCATGGTGTGGATCTCCTCACCCGAGAGCTCACTTCCTCATCTCTCCCCAACTCCAAAGTCCTCAAAGCCTCCTCAGCCAAACCAGCATTTAAGCAACCCAACGCGAGGTGGCGATACGTTATCGCGTTCGGTTCACACCCACTTTCTCGCATCTCTTCAAACAATGCTGATGCTTTGTCTACCAATCCATGTCTGCAGTACACAGAATTAATGGAATTATATTGACTTGTCTTCTTCACCAGCTCCATCAACTTCATCTCCTCCCATATCGCTTCGGCCCTATCAACACGTTTAATTCTTCCAAATGCCTCAATCATGATTAAAAAGCTTTTAGATCTTACATGAGGAAGAGCTCCAACAAGCTTCCATGTCCTGTCTAGCTCATCTTCTTTCTTCAGATAGCCATATAAGATGAGCAAGATGTCCAATGTGGACCAGTTTTTACCAGTTTTTATCTTCTCAATGGCTTCCACATACATCTCCGATACAGCGTACAATCTCGCTACAGCGTGAGCCATGGCCATAATTCCATATGTGATATCGTTTGGATCAAGTTTGGCTCGTAACATTTCATTAAGAACCGTCGAAAGTCCTTCCATGTTGTGCTCGTCAGCTTCGATTTTTAGAAGAATGTTGTAAGTAGATGTTTGTGGTGGAACTCCATCAGCTTTCATCTGTTTCAGGAGTTTGGGGATTCTTTTTCTACGGCTCTAAGGTGAGTGGAGGATAATCAATCTATTGTAAGCATAAGGAGAAATGGGGAGAGATAATTGTCTCATTTTCTGGATGTAATTGAGAGAAAGTCTTATTAGACCTTTATCTAAGCAGGCCAAGACGAGGTTGTTGTAGAGCAATTCATTGTGAAACTCATGGGGGGATTCGAAGAAAGAGGCCTTCGGCTTCTGAGATGCCATGAACCTTGGCAGTGAACTCTAAGAGATATGCGTAGTCTAGCTCTTTTAATTTATAAGGCCTCTCCCTCATAATCCATTTCATGAACTGAAAAAAAAAAGTGAAATTTTTAAGCACATTTGATTTTATGAAAACTAAATTTTCATGATGACGATCTGATGATGGAACTATATGAAACTATCAGAATAATGAAATGTAAGCAAATATTGGTCTCTATCTTCCCATTTAACAACACCAATTTCTAAATATCAGCACCGTCTGGCAAGATTTCGCTTTCATCCGGCATAAATCCTTGCCTAAATCCGTTTCCATACAGCCCCTTCCGGTTCAGACATTTGATCGAACGGATGGCAGGAAACTAACCTGGAGCGCTCTTTTGTTCAAGCGGAGCTTCCTTAGCCGATTGATGGCGTGGAATACTTGCCCTCGGTGAACGGCAAATCCGTCTCGCATCCAGCTCTGAAAGGCGGAGATAATCGGCTCCCCACACTGAAGCCTCTCGACTCTCGACGACACTCTCGACGACAGAGAGTCGCCGGGAGCTTCCCGGATTTCAGATCCTTCCACGAGGGTTTGAGAATTTGGAATGTCAATTGAAGGAAGGAAGAGGGTGGATTTGGATCCAAAAGCGAAAATGATGCGGAAAATGGCGCAGTCTGGGAGTGGAGTTCTTCTGCGGAGGATCTGTAATCTCATTGCTAGTTTAACTAACGATTTATTCTTTTGTGAAGATGAATGTTTCGGTGATAATATTGTGAGATTTTGATGCTTCTGTGGTGATAATATCTGGGTACCCTTGAATATCAGTAGAAGTACTGAAATTTTGGGGAGACAGTGTTGACTTTACTCGAAGATGAGTTAGTTTGTTGTAGCGTTCGTACAAATATATATTTGTCTTTATAGTCATTCAATTGTCTGACGTGAAATTTGTATATGATAATATAGTTCTTTGTATGTCTTTGATGTTCTTTCTAAGGTTATTCTAGTTTCTCAATCATGTGGAATTCTACAATTAAAGCTAACATGTGCACTTTATATATATAAAAATCATGTATTTTTCTAAACTTGTGCATTTTGATATTTGTATCATTTTAGGTGTGTATCTTTTAAGTATTGTGCCTTCTCAAGCTTATATCTCCTAGGAGCTTGGAATGCGTTGGTGACTTCAAAGGCTCCTAGTCTTCTAAGGTCTTTGATGTATCTATGCCTCTAAAGACTTGTTGCATTCTGAGATCTTTGATGTATATGTGCCTTCTGAGGCTTGTGGCGTGATGAGGTATTCGAGTAGAGACCTTGTCAACCATTTGCTCTCTTAGAGTCTTTTAAGTGAGGGTCATGTCCACTACTATCTTCTCATGGAGCCTCGTCTCTTGGGTTTGTCTTCCAAAAGCATCGGAGCTCCTGTCATATCTTATCATCGACTTACAGAGGTATCGTATCTTATCATCGAATCTTGCCTCTTAGGCTCGATTTTTAGGGGCGTGATAGCTTCCCATCGAGTTTTATCTATTGGGCTCAACTTCCAGGGATGTCATTTCATTTTATCTAGTCTGTCCTCTTGGGCTCGACTTCCAGTGGCATCGTAGATTCTCATTGAGTTTTGCGTCTTAGGATTGACTTCGAGAGCATCGTATCATCTCTTTGAGTATTCCCTCTTGGGCTCGACTTTCAACAACATGGTAGCTTCCTGTCGAGTTTTCTTCATGGACTTAACTTTCAGGGGTATTGTATCATTCAATCGAGTCTTGTCTCTTAGGCTCAACTTTTTGGGGCATGGTGGAGATCTTATCTATTGCTTGTCCTCAAGGAGACTTTCTACATGAAAAAATTTGGTGGGAGAAATAAGAAAATTTCATTGAAATGACAGTTTAAAGCAACATGAAAATTTTGTTATAATAAGATTAGAAGTTTATAAGTTAGTCTTTTACTCGAATAAGATAATTTGGAGTTGTACTTATCATTCGATAACTCTAACGATTCTCTTATGTTCCCCCCCCCACATTGTTCTTATAATTAGCGACCCAGGACTTAGGCGAAAGTTCATTAAAGTTAAGGATTCAATCGTCATGACTTAGTTCGAATCCCGTCAGTCAATAAGATTTTGCAAATCCCTAGAAAGTGTATGAATGGTCTGATTAAATTTATTTTACACATCTATCCTGGACTCAACCTTGGGATTACCCAAAGCGAATTCGAGACAAGATCAACTTGGATATATTTCTCTTTGAAACTTTTTGAAGATGTGAGCAACCCCTTGAGGTGTGCCAACACATTCTAATTTACCTTATTATAAACGTTGTTGTTATTTGTTCTTTTAGGAATGTTAGGATAATCATCATAATTGAGAGTGATAATGACTTTCTTTTATCTTTTTAAAATATTACTTCACAACTTTTTGAGGAAGGGTTTTTCCCCTTCTCATGTGAACTTCCTTAATACCCTAGTTAGGGAGCTCAAAAGGATCATCCTCAACTGGGCACTCAACTAATGCCCTTGGATCATGACATTCAACATCATTTGGCAAGCTTGCAGCATCTAACAGATCGCTGAGATTGTCACATATGCAATGTGGCAACAAGGGAGGGCAATCAAAGGATATTGCTTCTCTTCTTCAATCTCATTATTTTCATCTAATTCATCATTCATAGAGCATACCATAAGAATATGGAACACGAAAGAGTGCTAAAAAATATTTCCTTTTCATTTCACTTTTTAAGATTATGAAAAAGCATTAGAAAGGACATCATCAACCCCTCCCTCCGAACGTGGAAAATGCATCAAACGGATCGCTGAGATTGTCACATACGCGATATGTGGCAACAAGGGAGGGCAATAAAAGGATATTGCTTCTCTTTTTCAATCTCATTATTTTCATCTAATTCATCATCGAAAGAGCATACCATAAGAATATGGAACACGAAAGAGTGCTAAAAAATATTTCCTTTTCATTTTTTTTTAAGATTATGAAAAAACGACAGAAAGGACATCATCAAACCCTCCCCGAACGTGCAAAATGTATCATAAATTAAAGAAAAACAAGAAAAACACAAAGGCATATCATATGCCTCTCTATCAGCAGACGACACGATCAGAGCGGCTTCAATAACTTTGGCTGATCCTCTTTGCAAAGGCTACATCAAGTACTATTCAAGGATTTTGATTTCCCCAGCCATATATTATGCCTTGATAGCTGGTTTACTCGTTATGATGATCTCGTGGGTAAACCTTAAGGGTATATGACTGGATTAAGCGGGCATCGGTACAAAGAGACGAGCGACTGTTTCTATTTGCTCTGTGTGAAGAATTTTGGTTGGGGAAAACCTTCAAAGCATAAGGAAAGTCAAAATAACACTATTAAATTTATTTTAAAATCCTTACAAAGGATGAAAAATTACCCAACATCCCTTGCTTTCCACCCAATTTTTTTGTAATTACATATCAAACAAGTAAATTTTATTTATTACATTTATACCAACAAAATCTTTTATATGTTATCAAATATACCACTATTTTAATTTTTACNTTTTTTTAATTACATATCAAACAAGTAAATTTTATTTATTACATTTATACAAACAAAATCTTTTATATGTTATCAAATATACCACTATTTTAATTTTTAGATATTTATTTATTTATTGTAATTAATTGGAGCCAGAACTAGTAAAAAACGATCAAACAAAAGTTGTTCGTGTTTGACTCTTCCATAAATCCCATTCAAAAAATTTGTTCGTATTGCCCTGGTCTGCTTAACGAATGAATAAAATGTGAGCTAGCAAGGTTGGGTTAATGACACTTCTCGTCTCTCTTTATGTTTCCCATGTCAAAGAACTTTGTACAAGAATGGTTAATATACAATCTTTTTGTTCCTTAATTAAGTCACTTTCTATCTCTGGATTGATAATTAAGTTGTTTATCTCCCATTAATGATTAGATTAACAAGTAGTTTAACTATGCCTCAAGTAGTTTCCATATATCTTAACTTATTGATGATGGGGATTGATTTTTTCCACTATAATTCTAATGTTGATATGGTGAATAGAAGCATGTACAATTGATTTATGGAAATCCATTTATCAACCCCATGCACTAATTTAGGATGAACAATCATGCATAACAATTAGGAAAATGACAATTGTATGTAGATTGTCTACACAAAATTAACTTTGAATTTTGACTATATTCGGTGGGAAAATAAAAATTCATGTACATCCTTCTTCATGGGCAATGGTAAGTGATCCTCACCTATGAGCATATTGTTTCTTCTCAAACTCAACATCACAAGTAATCTCTCCCTAAGGAAGTCAACTCTCTCCTTCCATATTTAAGAATGGCTTCACAAACACAATATTGCAGATGGAATACAAATCCTATTATATTTTATTAGACTAAAAGCTTGTTTGAGATTGCTGCAGCTTATTAAAAAATAACTGTGAAACTGGCGAATAATAATAAGATGCTCAAAAAACTGTTTTGGTTATTACAATTTTTTTTACTTTTTTAAAAAGTCAAACCACAGCTTGAAAGCTACCACGTCACTTAGCGATAAGTGGTGAGACAATGCAGATTTCCAAAACTCAATTTGCCCAAATAGACAAAATTGCGGTACAGTGGCACAACGTTACCCCAAACAAATCCTATGCATTTTTCTTGCATGCATTTCACCGAGTCATATTGTGTCATGTCCAATTTTTAACAATTAATGATGATGATGCTATGTTCGNTGACAATTATATGTAGATTGTCAACACAAAATTAACTTTGAATTTTGACTATATCCGGTGGGAAAATAAAAATTCATGTACATCCTTTTTCATGGGCAATGGTAAGAGATTCTCACCTATGAGCATATTGTTGCTTCTCAAACTCAGCATCACAAGTAATCTCTCCCTAAGGAAGTGAACTCTCTTCTTCCATATTTAAGAATGGCTTCACAAACACAGTATTGCAGACAAAATACAAATCTTATTATAGTTTATTAGACTAAAAGTTTGTTTGAGATTACTGTAGCTTATTAAAACACAGTTGTGAAACTAGCGAATAATAATCAGATGCTAAAAAAACTGTTTTGATTATTACAATTTTTTTACTTTTTAAAAAGTCAAACCACAGCTTGAAAGCTACCACGTCACTTTGCGATGAGCGGTGAGACAATGCAGATTTCCAAAACTCAATTTGCCCAAATAGACAAAATTGCGGTACAGTGGCGCACCGCCACCCCAAACAAACCCTATGCATTTTTATTTGCATGCATTCCACAGAGTCATATTGTGTCATTTCCAAAATTTAGCCATTAATGATGATGATGCTTTGATCATCATGATTAATGATGACACAATCTCTAAAGTAGCAGAGCATATACTTCCATGCATAATGTTTGTATGTGTTTTTAATGAAAACATAGTTGAGTTTTGTATTCTTTAAAATATTTTCTCAAACAACGTATTGCTTATCATTTTATTAAAGCTCATTATCAAATAAAAACTCCCCAAGATTCAATCTAATTTCTAAAAAATTAAAAGTCAGGAATGCTGTGTTTTCCTTATGTTTTTAAATTTAATAGAGTATACATCATTTGGATTATTACCGAACATCTTTAACAATATTTAATGAATTAGGACATCAAAAAGTTATATTTTATAAGCTTTAAAGTAGTGTCCGAAAATGAACCTCCCAATATGAAGAAAATATTTTGGCTGCCATGCTGCCATAGACGTTATTGACTAGCAAAGTTTATGTTTTTTATTAAAACTGTTAACATCGTTATAGGAAAAAATCAAAGAGATTAATTGGTGTGATATGGTACAATTAACACAAATTTCATATGATAATATCTAGACTTAACTTCTGTTTTTAATTTACTTTCTTTTATATACTTAATCCTAGAATATTTGTATAAATAAGAGTCTTATTTATATGAGGGATTATTGCATACGGACACCGCATGCATCTCTGCATGCGGTGTTCGATCATGACCGTAGATCGCGGTGATCTATGGTCAGGATTATTTCCATTTTTAAAAAATAAAAATAAAAAATTTTAGGTGAGGCCCACCGAAATACGTCAGGACCGTATGAATCTGACACCTCACTCAATCCGATCCGTATGGAATAATTTTTAGAGTCCAAAATAAGCACCAAATAATACAAATATATACGCAATTCTTCGTTTGCGCATACCCCTTCCACGGAAAAGCTTTCTTGCCCTGCCCTAGCCGCGCACGGAGATCCATCGCCCTCCTCCTGCGCACCGAAAATCTTCCTCAAGCCCCGTTTTCCTCCTTCAGGACTTCGCTTCTTTCCACCGTCCTTCCCGTTCTTCTTCTTCGGAGATCTTGCAGTAATATTCCTTTTTTTTTTGTTTCTTCTCCATTTTATTTTACGGATAACAAACGACGATCCTCCCTTGACAGCTCCGATTCCTTCTTCCTCCCGCGTTCCTTGCCTCCTTTTGCTTCTTCGGCGATCTCGCAGGTATATGTTATTTTTTT
>JXCR01112197.1:21304-42734 GCA_002079205.1 Phalaenopsis hybrid cultivar | reverse complement strand
AAGGCCATGCATAAGCCATAGGCAATCCTTGTTTCTTCATCCAAGCCAAATTCAAGCCATGAAGCGAAGCATGAGTCACATGTGAGCCATCTAGTCATTTATGGGTAAAGGAGGATCCACTTTCCACACTTTCTAAAACCCCTTAACCTTACTCATGTTTCACCTAAACCAATATTTGAACAATAATCTTTATGATTGGGACTTGTCAAACCAAGACCCTAAGCTGATCATCAGCCCTAGCCACCTTGGTTGATGAACCCAACCCAAATGCTTGAACCAAACCCAAGTCAAAACCAAAAGTGATCCAAACCCTATTCCATTTAAAACCAACCGTTGGACACTTGCCACCATACAATTAACTTCACAACTCTCCACCCATGAGCTCCCACAGGTAGATGGTGACCACCCTTGACCCGATTGGCCACCTTGACCACCGGAAAACCCAAACCAGAGAGAGCACCCATGACCAAAACCCAAAATTAAACCCCTCCAATGTCGTTCACCCCCATTGGAATTTGACCACTGTCTTGTCTCCACATAAGCGCCCCCTTGAACCCCTTGACTTGGTCAATTGACCACCATGGTTGGGCCTATAAATACATCACCCCCTCCCAACCAAAGCGGGGACATGCACAAAGCTCAAAGAAACTCTACTAAAATTATTCCAAACTTCCATTACACTCATATGAAACCTAATTTTAAAGCTCAAAACCAAGACTTTTTTGACCAGTCCACCAAACTCCGCAAAAGCTCCAAATTAATCCTTTTAGAAGCTCCCCCATAGCCTAAAATCAATTTCCCAATTGAAAGCCCCATTTCACGGGCCCTCTACCATAGCCCTAGACCACAATCAATTCATCATTTGGTTTAGGTCATACTTATATTCGTCCACAGAGCAAATCAACACTTGGATGAGGTTCGTGGGATCAAGGCGAAGCTTCTCAACTCATCCAATTGACGTCTCACCACTTGGACAAATGTATAGCTCAAAAATTCCCACTTTGACCCCATAAGCTTGTGATGGGCAGTTATTCCCCTCTTTATCATGATCCTTTATGCCCATCTAATGGAATCGCTACGTCACGATGCACCACATCCTCTATGTTTCACTTTCACCTATGCACTCTTGTTTGTTGCTTGCATAACACCTTGCATGCTAATGAATTATATACTTGAAGTTGTATGAATTTGAATTTGTGTCCCCACACATCATGTTAGTGGCTGGCTTGCCACCGATCCCTTATGGTGTACAATTCTCTCTATATAAAATTATATCTCCTTCTTCCCCCTTACGGTGCTGCACCGGACTACACTATGGGTCACTTTTGAGTCACTGCCTCCTAGGTACACTCATTTTCAAGTCACGGCCTCCTTAGTACACTCACCCTCTCAATTGACTACCTCCTCGGGACACTCACTCCCTTGTCACTGCCTCCTCGACATGCTCACTCCCTTGTCACTGCCTTCTTGGCACACTCACCCTTGGAGTCACTATCTCCTCAACACATTCACTCTCTAATTCACTACCTCCTCGGCACACTCACTCCCCTGAGTCACTGGCTCCTCAACACACTCACTCCTGAGTTAATACCTCCTCAACACACTCACCCTTTTGAGTCATTGTTCCTTGCACACTCTTTCACCTCCTACGAGACCACTCAGACTGTTGTAGGCTTCCTTTCGGGTATATGGCTCTCTCCGAGCTCAGGTAAGGCTCCTCAGCCTTTGAACCCGTCCGACACATGAGTTGTGTTCACCACCTTCCTCGCGACAGTACCTCATATTGTCATGATCACATTCCTTGCTGGCGTATTCATCACTATTATATATTCCACTGTATACTTGTGATGGATACTACTATCTCGCAATCGGTTTAGCCTCTACAAAGCGATCACCGCGCACTGGATCACCTTACATTCTCATGTTTATTCGTGATCATCTCGATGATGAACCTAGACTCATTAGCTGAGTGACACCCTACTAGTCATGATGTGGTAGATAGGATTGCTAGCAAGGATGTATCAGTGGGTAATACTAGCTATCACACCGTGTTTAACATGTGTATGGTTCTAAGTGGTCTAATAGGCACCACAAGCCTTTTATGCTCTTAAGACCTATTTTAAAGTATAAAAATCTATTTTGTTATTACTTATATGTATCATGTTTTCAAAATATACATTAAAATTAATTGCATCCTTACCTTAGAACATATGTAAGGCTAGCGTTTTAAAACATAAGTTTTCTAATAAATGCATCAAGTGGCTCATCTTAGAATCCTTGGATCCATAGGATAGGGTTGGCAATGACAACTCCATCAAAATATACGCTAGTCTTCTAACTTGACCCTACACTCACTTAAATGTTTTGATAGGACACAAGTGGTTAGATGGTCTACTAGACAAAGGGATATAGTGTTATGTAGGCTTTTTTCAATGTCCTGACTATAGTTCTCTACTAGTTTGGATGCCCTAGCAAGACATCACATTTTGTGTCGCTTTGTGTGTTTACTGGGTGTGCGACGTGTGCATTAGCATATTAGGGATGGTATTTTTACAAGGATCCATATTTAAAACACACACACACACACATGTAGTAGGGAGAAGAAAGTAATTATTTAAATGACTAATTCTTTTCTGCAAGTGCTGCTTAGCTCCTTCCGCTAGACAAGACTTATATGCATTGCATGTAGATAGCTCTTTCAGTTAACTTTATTTTCAAGCAGGTCAAGTTTTGTTTTTTTTTACTTTTCTTATGTGCTTTTTAGAATCCTTAGAAGAGTCTTGTATTAGAATTAAGGTATGGGCAGGAGTTCCAAGATGCCAGATGAACTGAACCATGTGACGGGGATCATGACCTATTTGTTCATGTCTCATACCCTAATTTTAAATCTCATTCATGTCTAGAATTAGAACCAGGTGTGTACTTATGCAGTGTCTGACCACCTTTTTACTTTTTTGGGATATGTTGTCAACCCAACAACACCGAACCTTTTCTTATACTTTTGATTTCACTTGTTTTATTATTTTAATTGTATGTGAGTACCGATTTTCACCCTTTTTGGATTGTGATTATGTCTCAAAATCATGTGGATTACTTAAGCTCTTTAGTAACTAAAATTTTATAAAGTTTCTATAAAAGTTCAATAATAAAATTTTGAGACTAATCAAAATGTAGGCTTAAAATATTCAAGATTTTGTAAAATTGACACTTTATTTTCTACATGGTCTTCAGGCTGAATTTTAAATGGGGTGCATAACATGACCTTCACCCAAGTTATAATTAATAGTACCTCCATGCTTAGGACTTAAATAGATAATTGCATAATTCTGCATGTCTAGTGGAGAAGTCTTTGTGCTTCTCCAACCCAGCTGGCCCAATATGGATTTTTACTTGGGTGGTTATCTAGTGCATTTAGGTGTTAGAGGCTTTACCGATTGAGACTGAGAGTATTTCATTTATTGAGGGTGTTTTCAACTTTGTAGTCGAACTTCTCCTCTCTTTTCCACTCCAATGGCTTCCTCGCTATTTTGACGGGTATAAGTTGCACCTCAACTCTTCCTACCTACATAAGGTCATAAGATTAGAGTTTCATTCTTTTGATCTTAGGGCTACCGAGGTCCCTTGGATGACACAATTCACGTATTACAAAAGAGGAGATCTCCATTTGTGTTGGGTTGATTACCTTCAAAACCAGGTAAACTTAGGGTCCTAAAAGCTTGGAATGATGGGCCTGTGGCATCCTGACCCGACTATTTCTGCTCTATTAGGATTACCCTACCATTCCTTTGTTTACCCCTTTTGAGCCATGACACTCCTTTTGACTCTTCATTGATGTCATCTTGTAAGCCTTGATTGTGGATAGACTGCTATCCTTTAGTATATAGTGATTCACCCTCTACCCTTATAGCTCAGTTTGACCTTAGAAGCATAGTGTGGACCTTATGAGATGATCCAGATATTTCTTAGGCCCCGGTCGTCAATAAATTGCCATTCGTATGGGATGGTGAGAGATTTACTCTATACCTGTATGGATCAACACGAGCTTTGAAGGGATCAGAATGCTCCTGAGAGATAATTGTCATTTGTGACACCTTTTTCTAGTTATTATACATGTGTAAGTAGGGTTCCTTTTACCACGAGTATTTTTGGGCACCCCCAACATGTAATTAACCAAAGGGATATATACTTTTGAGAGTTGCTCTTGACCCTACGACAAGAACACATGCTTGAATATTTTGTTGTGGGTTGCTTTAGTAAGTGCTTCTTTCGGATATGTTGCAAGGCATTTTTGACATGATATCATTTCGGGCGTACGCTAATGGGCTATCACGTGGAATTTACCTTACAAAAGCTCTTCGCGTGATTTTTCTCATTTGTTTTCATTGTTGTATGTCCTTACCATCTAATTCCTCTCTTCTCTGGATCATACATAAGATCTAGAAGAGAGATTTACTCATAAAAGAGAATTATATGAAAATATACAAGCTGACGACTTCTGAAAAAAGAAAAAAAGAACAAAAACAATGACCTCATATTTTCTTCATCAATCAGGTTGCTGGATTGATATTCAGGTAGGGGCACACAACATCTATCGTTATCCCCAACATCTCAGAGGTAGACCAGACAAAAACATCTTGGTTGTCTCAATGGGTATCAATTTGCACATCTTTGCAACATGTATTAAAAGCTTCACTTATAAAAAAAATATCAGCATTTTGCTTGATCGCCTAGATCCAATGGACAGTCTCATTGGCTCGAGACCCCCTTCTCATAGATTTTTGAGCTCAATAAGTTCCTCCTCAATGCTTCCAACCACCCGGAAGTAACAATTACAAGATTGTTCAAGATAATATCAGATAGTGATTACCTTCTCATTGCTCGAGAATTTTACTAGTACATGGTAGGTTCAAGTGATGACCTTGAATGAACTAAGCGGGGATTTTCAAAGATGGAGTTATAGATGAACGATGAGTCAACCTCTAGGAAGTCATCTATTTTGGTGAATTACTTATTTTTTACTCCCCAAGTGACTGACAGGGTGATGGTTCTCAATGCTTCCTTACCCTTATCATAAATATCATAGAGTTGGTCAGTCGCCGGTGTCAGTCATTCATTATTGAGACCCATACTATCAACCACTTACTTGATCATGATTTTTAAGAAGCTTCCAATGTCGATGGGGGTGCTACTAATCTGGTAGTCATCGATCAATTTCATGATGACGACATCATTGTTGTAAGGATTACCCCCAGAGAAAAATCTTCATTAGTGAAGGCAATGAGGAGATGTGAGCTACATTTAGAAGCAAGCGTAGTTGCACATAATTCTCATGTTCGAACTTTCTTCAAACTGGTTTGTCAGGATAAATCTCCACCTCCTCCAAAGATGATGAGAGCTATACCAATGATATGGATTGCTTAGGCTCAAACTAGCTCGCTCGATATTTCCTCCACTGAATCCTTCACTTGTCGCCAGGTTATTGTTCCTAGAGACACAAAGCTTTTAAGTTTCTTATACTTGATCAGCTTTTTTATCAGGCCTTAAAGGTGTCAGCATTCCTTTGTTTCATGCCCATGGTCCTGATTGTAGGCACAATACTTCTTTCGATCCCAAAGATAAGCTCTATTTTTCATCAAGGTCACTCTCTTGAAGTAATCTTTTTTTTTTAATGGCCTCCGCTATTTCAACCATCAAAATCCTCAGCGAAATTTTATTAAGTACTTCATGGTCTAGCAACAAATGCTCATTGTATCAAGTCAGCAATTGATTAGGATATCAAGCCTGACTCCATTGGCGGTGCATTTTGTTGATCTCCCTGTGATCCTAGTGTGGTCTAGCGTCTTCATAGAGAGGATGGACAGAAGGATGCAAATCATGTCTCAATCTCTATCCTTCATCGGTCGATGAGTGGAGAACTCTACTATGGTGGAAACATGATTTGAGTTATACTCCTCAACCAATATGTGATTGCTAGTCAACTCCTAGAACTAGGATAATGTCTTTGATCATTGTAGAGCCAATACGTACCAGAAGGATTCTATTTTTCCTTCAACCTCATAGTTAGAGCAACATGAACTACTGTGGGTTACAAGTCCCACGTTTGCAACATCTGTTTCTGAAAGCATGTAATGAACTAGAGAAGGTTCTCACTATGTCTCTAGCAGATCTACAGGAGAGCCTACAAGTTTTTTTAGGGCTTCTGGGAGTTGGTAAATTGCGCAACGAACATCTGCTTAAAAAAAATAAAATGATGTGATTACTTCGGGTGGTACTACATTGAACCACGTGATGAACTACTACATAAGTATGGTAAAGAACATATGAAATTTTAGCGTGTAGATGGTCCTTAACAAATACATTGTCAACTCAAACGAGGTTGTGTGGTTGATCTGATCGATCCTCCCCTTATATTACTCCGGTGCTGAGATTTTGAATCGCTTTGGGGCTCAACTTCAGAGATTTGTTGAGAGAATGCGTTCTTTGGTTATTGAGGTGCCTCAATATGCCTAAATATATGATGGTCAAATTGTGTTTCTCTTGCACTATTGAAGTACTAGGATTAACCTTCCATTCCATGGTTGGACAGGCTATTCGGTCGTTGGGTGCCGACCCTTCCTCTTAAAGGTGCTGCTCTCTTCCCCAAGGCATAAACTCTCTGGCAAACTCCATGTTAGTAGTGTCATTGTTGCAAGTTTCTTTGTTATTTGTGATATGTTTCACGATTACCACACTTTTTAGGACATTGAATTATGATTTGTTCGTGAATCACACCCAAGGAATAGAGCATGAGGGGAGGGGGGGATAAAGAGACGGAGAGAGGGGAGTGAACAGTAATAAATCATGTTGGTTGTATCTTATTCATAAAATGATCTCTCTATTTACAAGGGAGATAATATTATATAATGATGTTGTAATTTTTGCCCCTGCTTTAAAGTGGGTTGTTCTAGATATTTTTGGTATTTTACATCTATGAGCTGATTGTCCAACTTCTCTCTTGATCATCAAACTAAGCTCAATTGGTTTCGGGTCGTTAGATACAACTCGATCAGCCAAGATCCTCTAGGCTGGAAGATCAGCTTGGTCGGCTGAATTTGGTTTGTATGAGTCGGTCAGTTGATAGGGTCCGACTGATGATCCTTGATCCTTTATGAGGGCCCTTTGAATGTCTTTAGGGTGGTTGAAGATGCTAAGAAATTAGATCTTCTTGGGATTAACTCTCCTGTCATAATTGGCTTGGATTTTCTTTTGCCTTGATTTTGTCTTAATGACTTATTCAAATATCCTCCGATCATCGTTTGTTTATCTCGCGGTTCGGTCGGATTTGGCCTTAACAGTTTTAGCTCAAACAACTTCACTCTGTCAAACAAGTGGGCCCCAGGTTCTCGAATCAAAACTTTTTTCTTAAACTTAAATAAATATGATATCTATTAGAAATTAAAAAAAATCCAATAGATAAATAATTAAATAAAAAAAGATAAATTTAAGTTTCTCATTGTTAATTTAATTGTGGGAAAATCGAATAGATTTTTGCAAATCATATGTTTGTTATTGGCAAACTAAACATTTCAATCCATTATATTGTACTCCAAAGCAAAAATATCAACAATTATATATAGAAATCATATCATTATATGGTAGGACTATATGGAAGATATAATAGGGTCTTATATGAAAAAAATTCTCATCCATATATTCTAATATAAAATTGTAATAGGATTAGCTTGAAAAATATTGAATTGCTTTGAGATTAGTGCAATGAAAAATTCATATGCAATAGTTGTTTTAATTAAAATTAAATGATTTTTAAATCCATTCTGGTTAATTTGTTTCAACATGATTTGATTTTTTTTTATCATTTTCNGAATATCAGCTGCTTTTTAAATTATCCTTAGGTTATTAGTTCTTATCTAAATATATATATATATATATATATTTATACCTATAGCTCTACCAACAAAATCTTATCATGTTTGAGATAAATATTAGTTAATATCTAAATTTGATGATGATAAATTTTATCAATATTTAATTTATTTTAATATATATAGACATGAAATTTTTATTTATATATTATATTGTAATTCATGGAAGATTTATGCAATTATCTCGCAAATTAATCGGTAGTTTTTAAATTCTTATCAATTAAATTCAATATATTTGCATCTTATTTTGATGGTTCATTCTAATATATATCATCAGTTTAATGTGAAAAAAATTAAATAAGCAAATATAACGTCGTCAACACATTTTCACATTGGCACGAATCTCGAGATATTTTATGAGAAGAAATACAATCAAATTCAAATTAAAAATCATGGAGGATTCCAATTTTTATAAACTTACATTCAAATTGACCTGCTCGATAAGATGAACTCAGAGACATCAAAATTGGTTCAATCCGAGTCAAATCAAGTATGCATTAAGTTGTTAAATCACTTTTGAAAGTGTTGGATTGTTAATTGAAAATTCAAATAGATTCCAAATTTGACAAGCTTCTAATCAAATCCAAAGTGCTGGTGGGACGAATCCAACGAACACAAGATCACTCAATTCTAACATCATCAAGGCACTTAAATGTTGATAAAATATCATCGAGCGGAATCACAATGGGGCGTTTGAGGAGTGGTCTAAATTCCGACCTTATTTACAGGAGATGCTACTAGACTCTGTAAAGGAAGTCATTCTTCCTTCATGAATGGGACTTAGACTTAGAGGAGGAGTGGAATCTAAGAGTCATTCTGGATTTGAAGACCACTCCCATAGCTGCCGACCACCATCAAAATACTACTTGATGGCTGCCTTCAACCACCGTTGCTCACTCTTTACTCATTGTCATCGATGTACTCCATGCAGAGTAATGATTTAGTTTGCAACAAATTATCAAGCAAATCAATGATGTACATTGCAGAGTAACGAAGCGTCTTAAGGAGCATCTTAGTGCCATAAATATTGTGCAACGATGTACCCCGATGACTGTATACCAATGTTCAAGCTATCACTCTTGGTAGCATTCGCTCACGACCATTGTACAATGAACCTTTCTGTAAACAAAAAATGTATTTGAAGAGACTTTATAACATTTTCCCATTTGTGGTACACGGGTTTATACTTGTACTCACAGGTCACGAGATCATTATGATTGGGTTAAACCACGTGGTTTTTTCCCTTTTTAGATTTTCTCTGTAAAATCTTTCGGTGTCTTTACCTATTATTTCTATCATATGTATGTATGTGTTGGATTTTCATTCAACACTAAGATGTTAAAAAAACTAGCATGCAATAGTCGTCAGGCTCAATCTGAGATACTCTAGTTCAACCTAAAACTTGGAAGGAGTTGGGTGCTTCAACTGCTGGCTCGTCGATCAAGGTCCTGGTTGAGGTTTTGGGTCAGTTTGAGGCTATGACTGCTCCTCAGTCGACTGGTGCATCAGGAATTGGTGAGGGTGATCAATTGGTCAAAGAGAAATGAGCATCATTGGATGTAGACAGAGCTACCTGGTTTGAGGTAGATCAGATTTTGTGTACATGTGCTTATTTTTATTTTAGGACTTATATATTTTTATCCTTATTTATCAGTTTTTGTTTCTTGTTTACAATGTTCAAATTATTGAAGAACGAGATCCAACTGTGGTGACGGCTCCTATGCTCCAAGTACCAGTCGACAGTGACGAGAACATGGTTAATTGCCCAACCAATCTTGTAGAGATATGAGAGGAAGCGACCGAGAGATGTTGGATGTCCCCGAGAACTTTAACTCGTCACCTGGATGAGATGGAAGTTGCTTGGGCTTAGCGAGAGTAAGATCATCATACAGTGCTGATCTGACTGCGGGCCATCCATTCAAATGATATGAGAGTGCGAGGTGCAAATGTAAACCACCTTTGACGTCGTGCTAAGTGACATAGGGATTATAAACTTATCCTAGGAAGAGGCTCACTCACTTAATTCTCAATTGAATGTTAAAACCAATCTTTTACCTTGAATTTATGAATTAATTAATGCATTAAGCACATCTCCAAAATAATGTAATCCTAACTCAACATGAGATAACTGACCTAACAAAGGTATTAAGACACAATGAACTTGAGATGGTCTAGGAAATTCCAAGATAGTCCAGAGTTATTCTTCAGACACCCTTGTAAGATTTTGGATATTTCACAGAACATGTTGATTTATTGCAATTTGTTGGGGAAAATTATCCTTAAAATACAAATTAAACCAAGTGAAATCTTTTAAGACCCGCCATGATATGATTCAAGACCCTTTAACTTAAAACATAAAAATGTGAATTATCACGTCTCTACTAAACCTACTGTAATACCCAATGCTTAGGGGTATAAGCTTGAACATTAAACTTAATCCCTTATAGTAATTGGGGACATTTTCAATGTGACCACACATGGATCATCAGGCTGGTGTAAGTTGACGGACTTGATGGTAAGAGTGACGATGAGAATGTTATCTAGGTATGTGAGGAGTAACGTATGTCGTAGACTCGTTAGTTGGTTAGCGATTGAATTATTGCCCCCTAACATTTAGTAAAAAGTTGCCCCTCGTTCTCATGGGTTATCGGTAGTCCTAGCCCGTCAGTGTGACTGACTCATGAATGTCTGATTTTCAAAGTATAATAAAAATGCATTTTTTGAATAAAAAATCTTGTATTTTCTTTGTTAAATGTTTACAAAATTCGAACTATTTTTGCATGATAAATTAAAATTCAACTTTTAAAATTTTATTCCAGACAAATTCATGTGTTAATCACACAGACTGGGTTGAGGACCGTCCTCCTATAATTGCCTGACCGACAACCTTTTTTTCTTTGTTAGGTCTCACAGGCATGATACTTACAAGTTCCCTCCGATGTTCCTTCGAAAAAAATTGTTAGGGCTTCGATCCTGGTTTCGAGCTCCCCCATAACTTAAATTCCTAAACCCAGGCTCGATCTTCTATATGTGACACCTCGTTTTGTTTTATTCGCTTGGGTTTTCTTACTACTTATTTAAGTTTTCTCAGATTTTCTTACGTTTTGTTTAAGTTTTTTATACCTTATTATGTTATACTAACCTTTCAGCAACAACAAAAATTCTATGTATGCATGTTTATTTTACATTTGCCGCATTTTACTGCATTTTTACTGCACTTTTTTTGCTACTTTTAATTATGCATATATTTACAAAACTTGCAAAGCCACGGGGTAGAGAACAAAAGGACAGTTATGAGGTAGATTGTGGCAGGCCATTGACCAAACAATCTGCATGCTCACATAAATTTTAAACCCATAATTGCTACGATATGGAGCTCGGACAAGCTTTTGGGCAGTATGACGAAGATGCGAGTGAACAAAAAGGACTTCTGCCAGACATGCAATAAGATCTACTTCAACTAAATTTTTCTTGGTTTAAAATAACATAACTCATAGGATTTTGAGGTAGTTCGTCTAGCACGACATAAATCCTCGCACTATCTTTAAGCTCCCACACAATTATGTCAAGCAGCATAAGTCCTAACTCTATTTAGGCTCCGAGGTTGTTGTTCGGCATGACGTAAACCCTCATATCTTTGTAGGCTATTTGCATGATTTGAGTTTCATGCAAGTGTAAGCCTTAAATAATAAAATGACAAGATTTAAACATCAAATAATATCATTTTCAAAGATTTAATGCTAAATAGTAGGATAGTTCGGGAAGTCACAGAGATTTTCCTCGGATCCATGACATCCCCTACCTTTCACTTCTTTGTCTCCTAATAATAACTATTCCTACTTAAGCCTCTTTCATTTGACTTCCGATGTCCAACCTTAAAAACCTTAAAATTGAATTCTTGAAGACAAAAACCCTGATCAACATCATGAGTTTTTTAAGTGACTTCGGTCATTAAAGATGTAATTAACTATAGATATTTTTCTCACCAGAGAGACTGATGATGCCCAAAGAGATGCAGAAGCTCTCCTCATCAGAGAGTTCAAACATCGAGAAAACTGAAATCTTCCTTCTCCAAATTCTGAAAGAAGCTCTCCTTGTCGGAGAGTTTCCAGAGATGAAGAAGATGACCAAAGAAATGAAAGGAGAGGTGAAGAAAATGGAGAAGAATAGCTTGCCTTAACTTATCCTCCTTGAAGAAGATGAAATCCCTTAAGAAATTTCATTGGAAGCTCCTTGAATGCTCTCCCTCAAGCTCTCTTATTCCCCGAGCTCTTCTAAGCAAAGTTACAACTGATCCTTTGCAAATGAGCCTCCTCGTCTCAGTTAAACTAATATAGAAAGATTACTCCATGAGACTAAGCCGCTTTCCCAATTTTGGATAGGCCCAAAATATCTCCCATACCATATTTAGGTGATGACCAAGCAAAAGGAGACGGACTAGTGGTCAGCCGCATTGCCAACGGAAATCTAGGGACCAGAGGGTCAAAATTTGTGAACTGGTCTAGTCGACCTAACCATATCGAGCTCGAGCGTGGTCACCCCACGATTCAAAGCATCACAAATAGAGGTATAGGGTGACCATGCCTGAGGCCTGACATAATTATGTCAGGTGCTCTATCTGGGTAATGTGGCCACACCACTTGCGAGGGTGGTTAAGTCGATGAACTCGGGTGTCTGGTAAAATTTTTATACTTATATCACGAGGAAAATTTGCGTATGTAAGATGTACGCAACGCTGCGTACGTCAGAACGTTATTCAGAGGGTGATGAAGGGGGTTATATTAGCGTTATACCATCTGTAACCTTCCAGTAACCTACAAACATATGAAAACAGAAACGCGGAACTTACTAGAATGTACAACTATGTTACATGTAGGTTACAAGGACATTACAGAGGGTATAACACGGATATAACCCCCCAATACTCTCTGAATAACCTCCTGACGTGCGCAGCGCTGCGTACGTCTTACGTACGCAAATTTTTTCCGTATATCACACACAAATATTTAACAGCACATTAAAATTATATAAGTGTGGTATTCTCGTAATTTTTTTTTTTTTGTTTTTTGTCCAATCAAATCCCACGGCAAATTTTCTCTATCCTGGACAGTGGAGAAGCTACAGGCGCGAAATCAAGTCTCCCTAATCGGATTCCAATCCAATAAACCACCCACAAACATTCTTTCGCTGATTGCCTGATCGAACATATGAACTTTTGGCTTATCCAGCAGCCAGATGGCTCCGTGATTCTTCAATGTCTTCTTCTTCGTTGATCAGGGTAACTTATCGTTTCTCTCTTTAATAAGGAAATCCAATGGGTTCTGGATTTTTTATCACTAGAAATGGAGATTGGAGGATGAAAATTGTTGTTTTAATCCGGCGTTTTCTTTTTTATTTGGACGCATGTGTTTGCAAGTACATGAAATGCGGCATGATAGACAAGGGAGTATTGGTACGCCTAGGTTAACTTTTGAACAAGATAGAATATTGCGATAGCATTTGATAGTATTAGTAAACAGCAGTGAAGTCCAGATGTTCATTGATAGTGAATGGCCTATAGTTGACCGAGGGGAGAGTATAAGATGAAGAATTTGCTAGCTAGATGGCTGTTTTGCTACAAGTGGGATTTAAGTCAAGTTGGATATAGTAAATCCCATTAATCGAAATATGGTAAATTATGAGAGGGGACTACTACTAATTTTTTCTAAATCTAGATAAATTGTTTAACTTTTATTTTTGATGGATTTAATGTTTTAAAGGGGAGAAATGTTTAAATCTGTTCAGTTTGGACAATGGTTGGATTTAACAAATCCTATACCTAATAAACAACGGGGCTGAAATGAGCTTTATTAAAATAATATTATTTAAAATAACTAAAATTATGTTTATTAGTATTTGAGCTAAACATTGTTTAAATCCTGCTGAAAATATGATACCCAATAGTCCCTATGCGAGTTTTCATGACTTTAATCGAAGGATAGATTTTGCAAACTTAGGGTCTATTAAGGGAAGCTTTTTTATAAGTTTGATTTTGAAAAAATCGTCATAATTATGTTTGGCGATAGCCATGGTTGAACATTTTTTGGTTTATATACATATTTGTGTTCAAATTCTTACTTGTTTTACTCAATAGGCAGTCTCTATATGGGCTTATTATACACTCTGTACATTTGGAATACTTTTTGAATGCATAGACAATTATTATCTTTCAAGTGTTTTCATTTCGCTCAAATGTTTTAACCTTTGGTTTGATAGTTGATTGTCCATACAATCATTCATATTTTTGCATTTGCATATGCAGGAGATGGAACTCAAGCATGATCCTTTTAGTTTAGGACTTGATCGATTCATGATATGTTAATTATCATTATTGCGATTTAGTTCCTTAGATAATGAAAATTATCCTACTATGAGTTTATTTTTTATGATTGTTTAATATATGATCAACTTTTGATATATTGTCGTAATCAATTTTAAAACTTAATATGAATATTTTAAGCCATATGAAAGGCCAATATTTTGAAATCTTTTAATTCCGGTCTTTTAAAATGAAATACATACTCATTTATTTTTAAACCTCTTTTAAGCCATAATGTTCTTGATAGGACGTTAAGCCCATAGTTAGCTAAGGTCGGGTAAAAATTGGCTTCTTCATCAAGTTTTTATCTCAGGTTTATAAGATCCCAATTGAATTTTGATGATACAATTATGGTTGCTAGTGAGGATCCTTCAAACAAGTTAGTTGGCACCTCCATTGACTAAATTAACCAAGGTTCGTGATGATTTTTGACATGAAACTAGAGATATTTATTGTGTTCATTATCATTCTTTCACTATATACTTTAAGGCAGTAGTAGTTTATCAGTCTTTCTACGATCACTAAAGCAAGTCATTATAAAGCTTATATACTAACTTTAGCTGAAAGTTTTTATTTTTACGGTTAAGATAGATAATTAATTGTAGGGTTTTATGCTTATTTCAGTTGGATTCATCAGGGATCTGCTTTTTGCCCATATCTTTAGTTATGAATTTTCTTATTGGACACTTACAGGATGATATATCCTGTTGTATGCTTTTTGCTGATGATGTCCTTCTCATGGATACAAACTAGAAAGATAGTTCAGGAAAGAACTTGATTTATGGAGGTCAACTTTAGAATCTCAAGGCTTTCGTTTGAGTAGATCTAAAATTGAATGCATTAAATGTAATTTTAATAGTAGTAGATCTAGTGAAGGTTTTGTACAATTGGCGACAAATCACTAAAAGGAGTGAAATTTAGATATCTAGGGTTTATTGTTTATAGTAATGGTGATATTGATGGGGATGTTATTAGTAGAATTCATGTTGGATGGTTGAAGTTGTGGAATGCATCAGGCCTATTGTGTTATAGAGAAGAACAACTTAGATTTAAAAGAAAAAATTATAAGATGATGGTAAGATCTGCAATACTTTATGGTGCAAAATATTGGCATATAAAAGAGAAGCATAAAATTTAGTAACGCTGAAATGATAATGCTTATGTGGATGGGCGGCTTTACACTTACAGACAAAATGCAAAGTGAATATCCATGAAAGGGTTGGAGTAGCATATATGTCAAACAAGATTATAGAGAGTTGGCTTAGATTGTTTGGTCATAATAAATGGTGATCATCTGATGATCCTGTTAGGGGAGTAGATATTTTAGATTTGACTTGTGTTAAGAAAGGTAAAGGTAGACCTAAAAAGACTTGACCTTGTATAAAAAATGATCTTAATTTATTAGAATTAAAACATAATCACACTCAATATGTCACAATGAAGAAAAGAAAATTCATATAGTCGACCCCACTTTGTGGGATAAAGGCTTCTTGTTGTTGTATAATAAAACTGTTATAAGGGAGCAAAATTTTTACCTGGTGTTTTAATTAATTTGCGATACGCCCTAAAATACCAATTTGGCAATACTTGAATACATAAACTTGGTTTTTAGAGGCCAGATAAACCTATTTTTCAATTTTCATGCAACTATACTTTTCCTCATGCCTGTTACTTACGTCGCCTTAAAATTGCTCCTACTCTATTAACTAGAAGCAAATTGCAGAAAAATGTACCAAATGAAGCTTCTATCTTGAAGATATTGAGATTTTTTTGACCTTGTTGAAAGAAATAACATAGCAAAGAAATGGATAATTATCAATAAAACATTTATGTTAGAGTCTTTATGCAATAATAGAACTTTGAATGTCTAATTTCTTTTTTCTTGGTCATTTTTTTGGATGGAAACTTGACAACTTTTGAAACTATTAATCATTTTCAATTAGATGTAAAACAGACAAATATGGTCTCATCATTTTTACTTATTTTTAGGTCATTGTATTAAATTACAGAAGCTGACATTTTCAATTGTAACAACCCTTAACAATAAACTAGAATATTTTAATGACTAATAATTACCATTTTTTAATTCTGATTATTCTAAATTATTTCCTTTGATTTTCTTCTTTTTTCTATTATATTTAGTTATATTTCTTTCCCTTTTTATTATATCCTAAGTTTAGTTTTTTCCTTTCTAGTTGTTCCTGTAATGGGTATACATACCCCTCTTGTATCAATAAAAATTATCTTGGGTTCTATTCTAACATGGTATCAGAGCCATGCCCTAACCTAGCGGTCGGGCTCTCTCTACAGCCGGCTTTTTCTACATCTAAGTTCCTGANTTCCTGTAATGGGTATACATACCCCTCTTGTATCAATAAAAATTATCTTGGGTTCTATTCTAACATGGTATCGGAGCCATGCCCTAACCTAGCGGTCGGGCTCTCCCTACAGCCGGCTTTTTCTACATCTAAGCTCCTGCAGCTGGCTAGGTCTGCCTTCCCTAATCCCACCTCCTGGATCCCGTCTCCAGCTTCTGGTTTAAGAATTACCATATTTCTTGCCTCCAAAATTGGTTCCCGTCTCCAATTGTCCCGCCAAGAATTCCTTGAAAGTTGTTGTCTGTGTCGCTGTATTAATACAAAATTCTGCATAACTTCTGCTAGTTTACAACTTTTACCAATTTTTTTCTACCAGATTCCAACTTCTGCCAGTTTCCTGGCTATATTAATACTGAAGTCTCCACTTTAGATTTCTTCCAGCATATTTGATCTGATCGCTGGAAACTTTGTCGCCTACTAGAAGATCTTATCCTCCCAAGGCCATTATCCTTTTCTCTAGCAGTCGGAGCTTCTAAGATGTTTCAACAACCTAACATCTCCTTTGGCTCAATCGGAAACATGGCGGGCCACTTCAACACTGAGCCACATCAGAATGTGTTTTAGATCCCACGAGAGGATTAATTCTAACCTCCGTTGGTCTGTAGACTGGAGGACATGAAAACAACATGAATTTCCCGACCACAACTCATAAACTAAAAGACAACTACTTTCTCCAATGGTCCAAATCTATATCTTTGTTTATTAAATGACGTGGGAAATTTGGCCATCTCACTAGTATGATTCGTAAATCTCCAAAGACGGTCCCAGTGTATGGGGCTTGAGAAGTGGAGAATTTCATGGACATGTCGTGGCTGACAACTCCATGGAGACTTTGATTGACCAATCATATATGTTTCTTCCTTCTGACAGTGCCCTTTGGATGATAGTTTGTGATACCTACTCGGATGTTTGAAATTCCAACCAACTCTATAAGATATCTAAGAAAATTTGTTAGGCCAACTAAAGATCCAGGACAGTGACCCAATAATATAATGATCTAGTTGCATTATAAATGAAATGCGATTTATATTATGACTATACTTATAAATCTCTGACCGACCTGTCTCTTTTTCAGAAAATTATAGAAAATGATCGCATTTTCCAATTTTTGGCAGATCTCAACAAAGATCTTGACGAAGTCCGGGGCCATATCCTTGGTCGGGATCCTTTTCCTTCTACTCGGGCTGTTTTCACTGAGATTCGTCAGGAAAAGAGCCAGAGACTTGTAATGCTCGGTACTTCCACTTCGTTTGTCGAAGCATCCGCTCTGGTCTTTGAAAGTGCTCAACACCAGGCTAGTCACCCCACTTGTGATTTCTGCCACAAACCCAACTACACTCGTGATAAGTGTTGGATGCTCCACGAAAAACTTGCATCCAAACCTTCAGCTAAATCTTTCGCTATCAAGGGTCTCACAACATCATCAAAATCCAACACCGTACAACTGACCTCTACTCAGGATAATCCATAATCCTCCAATTCTCTTAAGAGTCAAATGGATCAATTGGTCAAGATGCTCGTATCCAATCTGCTGTCTTCCGGCCCGTCAACCTTTCACGTTCGTCAAGGTATCAATCCTATGACAGTCACTTCCTTTGTCTGTTCTAGTCCATGATTCATTGATTCAGGTGCCACAGATCACATGACTAGAAGTTCTCAAGCCTCTCAACATACTATTTTTGTTCAGGAAAATATACTATTAAAATTGCTGACATGTCTCAAAGCTCTATTGCTGGTAAAAATTCTGTTGTTTTAACGACAAACCTAACTCTGAAATCTGTTTTACATGTACCTCTGCTGAAATGTAAACTTTTTTTAGTCAGTAAGCTGGTATATGATATTGATTGCACTGCTCATTTTTTTCTTTGATGTGTATTTCTTTTAGGATTGTTGTTCGGGAAGGATGATTGGAATTGCTGTGCGGGTTGGCGAGCTTTACTTCTTCCAAGAAAAATGCACAAAGAATGAGTACACTCTACCCAGTAGTTGCAGTTTTATCTCAATCTGCTGATCGTCTTATTATGCTATACTGTCGTTTGGGTCATCCTAGTTTCCAGTATTAAAACAATTGTATCCGTTGATGTTTACTAATAAAAATTCTTCTAATTTCAAATATGAAACATTTTAGTTGGCTAAGCATCATCATGTCCCTTATCCAATCCACAATCACACACCTTCCGCTCATTTATCTCTTATTCATAGTGACTTATGGGAGCCCTCTCACACCCATAACTATACCAATAAACGGTGATTTTTTATTTTGATTGATGTCCACACTCAGATAATATGGATCTATATTTTAAAAGATAAATTTGAACCTGCTGGCACTTTTAAAAAACTTCTACACCTTCATTTTGAACCAATTCAAAACTCCTATTCAAGTCTTTCAGACTGATAATGATCATGGATTTTTTAATTCTATATTAGGAGAATTTTTGGTAAGTAAGGACATCCTCCATCATAGCTCTTGTCTCGAAACTGCTCAACAAAATGGGGTAGCTAAGAGGATAAATTGATATCTTTTCGACGTCACTCACTCCATTATGTTTTATTTCAATATTTCAAAGCGTTTCTGGAATGGTGTTACTTTTACCATCACTTATCTCATAAATATAATCTCCTAAAAAATTCACAACTTTTGTATCCTTTATCTGTCTCGAAATCGTTCTTTCTTAACAATCGCGTCTTCTCCACTTTACACTCCAAAATTTTTGGGTGCACAACCTTTGTTCGGAACACAGTCTCAACTCAGAGTAAATTTGATCCTAAGTCCATAAAATATGTTTTTCTAGGATACTCTGCCACGCAAAAGGGTTATCGGTGTCTTAATTCTACCACAAATAAGGTCTATGTTAGTGCCGATGTCTCTTTTTTTGAAAGCATTTTTTACTTCCCTAACTCGGCCTCAAGTGAGGGGGAGCTAGAGTTCTTGGACACCGTTCCTTACCCTACTTCTGTGAATGTTTCCCCCACGTCACCTACCAGCAAGGAACCTTTGTTTCATTTTGTTCCACCCATCTCTCCTATCACCGAAGAGCCATTTGTTCCTTTGATTCCACCTGCACACCGTCTCACCCTTCGTGTTTATGCTCGATGCACTAGTTTTGATGCACCTACTTAGGAGCTCACTAACACCTTGTTGGACTCTGAATGCCCTCCGGACAACATCCCCAACACTGCTCCGTCTCAAAATTAGAAAGCCGATTTTCTTAATAAGGTACGCAATCAGATATATTCTCTTTATCCTGTGGCAAACTGTCTCCTTTCACAGATTATTGCCAAAACATAAAACATTTGCTATGACCCTAACAAATCATCAACTTCCATCCACTATTGAAGTTGCTTTAGCAGACCCAGCCTGGAAAGCTGCTGTCGTGGAGGAGATGAATGCCCTTAAGCGAAACCATACTTGGGACATTGTTATCTTCCTCGGGGCAAGAAAGCAGTGAGATACTGGTGGATTTTTAGCGTCAAGTTTAAATCTGATAGATCCTTTGAACGCAACAAGACGCTGGCCGCCAAAGGGTACTCACAGACCTATGGAGATGACTACGAGGAGACATTTGCTCCAGTGGCTAAATTGAACACCATTCGAGCTCTCTTTTCCTTTGTAGTGAATCTGGATTGGACCTTATTCCAGCTTGAAGTCAAAAATGCGTTTCTGAACCGTGATCTTATAAAAGAGGTTTACATGGCTCTTCCTTCCGGCTTTGATTTCACTGCCTCCCAGGGGCAAGTATTTAGACTGCGAAAGTCCCTCTATGTACTGAAGCAATCACCACGAGCAAGGTTTGAGAAGTTCAATAAGGTGGTAGTAAGCCATGGATTCACTCATGCTCAATTAGACCACACACGTTTCTTCCGACATTCCTCCAACATCCGGTATCTAACTTTATTGTTTATGTCAATGATATTGTTCTTACAAGGAATGCTCTAATAGCATTGGAATCTCTGAAAAGCATTCTTGCTACCTCCTTTGAGATGAAGGACTTGAGATTTCTCCAGTACTTCTTAGGCATGGAAGTTGCTCGGTCTTCTCTGGGTATTTGCTTGTCTCATAAAAAATATATCATTGAACTTTTTGACAGAGAACAATTTTCTTTTATGCAAACCAGTAGCTATCCCAATGGATCTAAATGAAAAGCTTCTTGATGTTCCAAATACAATTCCAATAAACAAGACTCGCAACCAGCGCCCTGTGGGGAAACTCATATACCTTACCTATACAAGCCCTGACACATGCCACACAGTTGGGATAGTTAATTCATACATGACCCCTGTGAGCACCATCTTTAAGCGATCCAGCTGATTTCTCACTATTTAAAAGGCACATCGGGCTCATATTTATATTTTTCTCGTCACACCTCTTGCAATATTTTTGTTTTCACAAATGCTGATTAGGTTGGATCTGTCCATGATTCACGATCTATCTCGGGGTACTGCTCATTTGTGTGGGAAATCCTGATCACATGTAAAAGCAAAAAGAAGTCCGTGGTTGCCCGGAGCAGTGCTGAAGCAATATTTCGATCCATTTCATTAGGAATTTGTGAGGCGCT
The DNA here is from genome assembly GCA_002079205.1 of Phalaenopsis hybrid cultivar. NCBI lineage: Eukaryota > Viridiplantae > Streptophyta > Magnoliopsida > Asparagales > Orchidaceae > Phalaenopsis > Phalaenopsis hybrid cultivar. The sequence continues at coordinate 21,520 of JXCR01112197.1, read as the reverse complement.
CTGATTACACACCATGGTCCGAGAACTGTGTATGCTAGTCTCCGTTTCCCTATGGTTGTTTTGTGACAACAAAACAACCATTAACATTGCTCACAATCCGGTACAGCATGATCGNAGAAGTTATGTTATAAAAATTGGTTTAAATGTAAAAACTTAGAGAATTGGAGAAAATATCAAACGGCTCGCAAGGAGTCTAAAAGAACAATCTATGATGCT
>JXCR01112191.1:9253-20581 GCA_002079205.1 Phalaenopsis hybrid cultivar | reverse complement strand
TCTGTACTGCAAAGGGCCTGGCAATCTGAAGTCCACCTTGCACTTGTGTTTGAATTTATCCTTTTAGCTGGTTTTTTTTTTCAATTTTTATAATTTTTTAGACTTAATCTGATTTCTATCTTTTTTTTTCCTTTTTTCTTGTAAACATTTTGAACAGGTTGGACGTGTATATATATGATTATTTAGTAAAGAGGAATTTGCAGGCCACTGCAAAAGCATTTCAAGCTGAAGGGAAGGTATCTTCGGATCCGGTTGGTAAGTACGGTTGAGAATTATGATTTATTTATTTGCATTTTAAGCAGTTTGAGCGTTGCATGTGCAGTTAATTTATATTATTTTTATTTCTGGAATGGGATGGGTTCAGCTATTGATGCTCCTGGCGGCTTTCTCTTTGAATGGTGGTCAGTCTTTTGGGATATTTTTATTGCAAGAACTAATGAGAAGCATTCTGATGTTGCTGCATCATATATTGAGGTATGTTCTTTCCTTTAAATTTTTTTTTTGAATATCTCCATTATTATTGCAGATCGTGGTTGATAGAATCTAATTGTATCTTTTAGCTGAATACTTTTTCACGATTTATTCTATGTTTTGTTTGTAGAAAACCGTCGAATCACACAACATTATGCTCTATTTTTAGTTTGATTGAACTTGCTGNAACTAATGAGAAGCATTCTGATGTTGCTGCATCATATATTGAGGTATGTTCTTTCCTTTAAATTTTTTTTTTTGAATATCTCCATTATTATTGCAGATCGTGGTTGATAGAATCTAATTGTATCTTTTAGCTGAATACTTTTTCACGATTTATTCTATGTTTTGTTTGTAGAAAACCATCGAATCACACAACATTATGCTCTATTTTTAGTTTGATTGAACTTGCTGAAATATTTTGTGTAATTTCAGCAGGCAGTGTTGGAACTTTGGACAGCAACCAAATGAAATTTATGATTTGTTTGTCATCTTATATTGTTTTAGTGAATTTAGTATTCTCTTGTTAGGCATGGGCTGATAGAAAATGAGAAAATCAAGTTAAGCTTTGAAACAAAATATTGAAAGCTTATTAAAGCAATCTTGACGAAAGCATAAAGCTTCCACCATGGGAAAGCAGCGGGTTGAATTTAAACCCATCAAACTTACCTGCTTAAGAAAACGAATCACAATATATCTCTTAACCTAATAAGCATGAGAGAAGGGTCATGATAAAACGAGGCATTTTGCAATTGAATGTTGGATGCATTTTTCGTAGATTAATAGATTCATAGAACATGATGTGAATCTCCTCTGACTTAAACTTATAGCTAACCTTGAATATTTGAAAAGCTTCCTTAACAAAATTCGCGCATTCACAACTGCATTAGCTTAATAAATGTAATGATTAAGCTAGGATGCAATCAATTATTAAGCTCAAGAAGGCACTCTGGTTATACTATTTTTATTTCATACACCTAAAGAGTGAAGTTAGTTTTTTCTTTTGAAATTTCCATATAAGAAAAAATTTATAAGACAGTTAAGCTTTGCTTTACAGTTGTTCTTCTAAAAGCTATTTGAAAACTCATGTTTATAACCAACCAATTTTACTCTTGATGATGATTGGTCTCCCCGTTTAACTTACAAATCTAAGGGTTGAGTTGCATGTTGGTTTAGCAAGTACCCGGTGTTTGCTCTATGTATGAATCTTAGGCTTAATAATTCCAAAAGACTGAGTTTCAATATCACTAATCTCAAGCTCAACAAATCTAGAAGGGCGAGCTTGAATATTAAATCTTGGGTCTGCATGCCCAAGGGATGAACTGTTAAGTCCCTTCTGCTCACAAGCTTAAGGGATGATTAGTTTCATGGATTCAACAAACTCTGTTGAGATGAGTCAATGTATAAATCTCACTTTTAAGATCTAAAAGATTGAATATGAATGTTAAATCCTGATTCAATAAGCTCAATAGCCAAATCAAGTAGTTCTTTTAACTCACAAGCTTAAGGGCTGAGATATTGTGTAATTCAAGTTACTTTGGCAGCCGAGAAGTTTGAGGATTTAGCTTGAGATGTTCGAGTCAACTCATCAATCACATGCTCAGCAAGCTGAAGAACTAATCTCGGACTTCATGTAACGACCAAAGTGCAAAAAAAGTTATTTTTTCACAAATGCAATTGCAGAGTTATTTTGTTGATTCAATAAACTATAGAATTTGAGTCAGCATACCCAATTCCAGACTTAGCTAGTTCTATAGTCAATAAGCTTGATGACTGAAATGGCGAAAAATTCTCTGGTTATAAATTTTATGGTTGAGCAGCTTTACTAATTAAGCAGGCTTCCGAAGTTGAGTCATCAGACGAATCTCTAGCTTAATTTGGCTAAAGATCAAGTTTGAATATAAAATTCTAGAACCAAACTATCCCCTTTGCTAGTTCTGTAGACCCAAGACACAATTTATGAAAGCTTTCAGTTCAAAAACCTAAGAACCAAGTTGCTATGTCAATTCAACAAGCTCCATTAGCTGAATTGGCTTATAGATTTGATGGTTTAACAAGTTGAATGATCAAATCACTCCTTCACCTATTCAACAACCTAAAGATTGAGCTTTCACTCTTAGCTCACTAGCCTAAAGGTCGAGCTATCTGGCTGATTCAATAAGCTCTTATCGGTAAGTTGCCACAATATCTGATGATATAACAAGCTCGAAGGCCAACTCATCTCTATTTTACTAAGTTGCCCTAGTTGTCGAGTTAGCATATACATTTGAGGGGTCAAAGATTCCAAGGACCGAAGCATCGTTGGCCAATTAAATGAGCAATGGGCTAAATTTGTGAAATTTCTCTGCTCACGAACCTTAGGGTCGAGGTGCCTCGTTGATTCAATAAATTTTAAAATCCTTATCAGCATATAAATCTCATGCTCAAAAAACCTACAAAACTGGTTTAAAATTTAAATCCTATTTCAAAAAGTTTAAGAGTCTAACTACCTCGTTGACTCATCGGGCTTCAATTGTATAATTTACATATTAATTTCAAGCTCAAGAAGTCTAAATTCATGCGTGAATTAGAAGTTCTAGTTCAATAAGCCTAATAGACGAGCGACATCATTCTTATGTCATTAACATAATGATCATGTTGAAACTCTAGCACACCTTGAATTTTAGTTCAAAGTGTCAAATTATGAATTTTAGTGAATATAACCTTAATTTAGAGGTAAGATTATACTAGAGGGTGTGCAATTGATATACCATACTTTGTTACACACCACATTCATTGGGGGTAAAAAAAAAGAAAAAGAAAAAAAGCCCTTCCTATTGTTCACTCCCTTATCTCCAAGACCAAGCATGAATTCATCTTCTTATCACACACTGGAAAGCCCATTAAAACCCATATCATCTTTCTCCATCTCTCTCTTGTGCTCTCCATCCAAAGCGTCACAACTTTTTGCGCCACATACCCTTTTTGCTTTCCCGTATCTTTTAAGGATGTCACTTCCGAATCTGCTTTCAAATGCTAGACATCTCTTCCCTATGAGTTCCCTCTTGGTTATGCTCGCTCTGAATCACCCGTCTCTTTCAAGTATCTGTCAATGCTCATTGCTAATGGCTGCCTCGTTCTCAGCACATGATGGTTGATCTCGCTGGTTTTCAACTCTCCATGTCGTCATCCTCCATCAGATTTCACACTAGGTAACACCTCCGAGCACAAATGCATTTATAAAAAGTTTGAGGGGTTGTTAATCATTAATCTAATTAATTTTAAGGCTATTAATATTTTGGCTGGTTAGTTTGAAAGGCCATTTATCTCTGATCCAATTAGTGTGAAGTTAATGCCAAGAAATGATGAATTTGATTACTAAATTTAAAGATGTTTGAGGTACTAGTGATCCATACTTGACATTTGGTTGGCATGTCCTTGTCACTAGGAGTGCCAATGCATTTACTGCATAGACTCATCTCAAATGTGTGCCAATATATCAAGTCACTCAGTGTGCCAATGCATCTCACATGTTTACAAGTATCATATAATAATGCTCACACATTATAGTACGCTGATATTCAGAAGGATTATTAATAACCTTGGGCTAAATTTGAGTACAAATAGTGTTGGTCTTTTGATCAAATCTATAAGCCTAGTGCCCATGTTTGATCGTATTGATTCTCAATTCATTTTGGGGTTTTGGAGAATCACTTGATATTCATGTTGAAATGTGTTCATCATCATTAATTAAATTTGACCTCTTGGGCCACTTTTCTTATAGGCGCATATTGTGCAATTCATAATTCGGTTTGCCTTTCTTAAATGTGGAGGGTGTAAGACCCACACTTGGGTTTGTCCGAGCTATAAGTCCTACATGCGAGCATGCCAACTGCTTGGTTTGTAAGCCTCAATCTTTTTGGCAATTCAAATGGAGCTATAAGTCTCAAGTTTAAAATAAGTTTAATAAAATAAAAGTTAAGGATTTACATATGCTAGTGGGCCTTCTAATAAATGTGAACTCATCAAACCAATCTAATTAATCTGGCCACCTTATCTATAAGTTCAGGCAATACAACCCATTACTTAGTTTTTCTCATCCTTAGGGCTGTAAGTCCTACTTATAGGCATCCATTGGCAATAAGCTCTATCCTGAGTTAAACACGAGTGAGCTCTCATGCTAACATGCCCACCAACTAAAATCAAATTCACCTTCAAACCGTGCAAAGAAAAAACCTCACATGCTTATACATATTTTTTTGGTCAAGTTGAAACTTATGGGTAATGGATGAATGGTACTTTTGAACTACGAGCGAACATATATTGTGCCTTCGAACTATTTCATGAAATTTCTTTGATCAACTTTCTACAAGTGAATGAGTTTATACCAATCTTTAAAATACTTCTTTGAGACGCTTACATTTTCTTTCCAGTTTGCTTTGGATGCAATGGTGGAGGGAGCCTATGACTGTTAATCAGGTTCCCTGGACAATATAGTTCAAGAACTTTGATGTTGGTAGGCTAGGGTCATTAATATATTCGAAATGATGAAACTATGATATCTCGAGTAACTTTACCTCTACCCCTCGCCTCTTCTCTCTCCCTCTCTCTCTCCCTCTCCCTCTCAGTCTCTCTCAAAACTACTCTATTAATTCAAATCAATTTCACATTAAATCTAAATATAAAATTTAAACATAAGTAATCTCCTTAATCGAGCAGGTGCAGCATGTTTAACTATGAATCATAATACATAAACCAACAATTTTAAGAATATTTTGTAAGAACTAAACCGACATGAGAGAACAATGATTCCAAAGTGATCTTCAATTTCAAGTTCTCATCTCCCCAATATCTTCATGCAGCATACTTTCACCTTCACTATTGATCTTTCAAGTGTCCATGGAAGGAGTAAAGGATGCAGGAGTGATTTGGAGGGGATTAGGAGAAAAGCGTTTGTTGGAGTGAAGAGCAGATGGTGGCTAAATGTTTCTTAGGAAAAACTCTATAGGGTCTCCAATCTACAAGAATTCTCTAGATAAGCATACATTATGATTAAAAGCAAAGTAGGAAAGATTAAAGGAGGGCGGATTGCCACTCTCTTATGAATTCTTCTTGTATTGGTTCTTTTTTTTTTTGGTTTTTTATTTTCGCTTTTCTTTGGTTGGCTTTAACTATTGAACCCTTTTGGAATTTTGCTTGGCTCATTCGTCATTATTTATGTTCCTATTAAGAAATTGTATTCTTTGCTTTTCAAATGTATAAATAACGTCAATGGCACAAGTTTGAAATTCTTTGAAGATTGACTAATTTAATTCTCTCTTTATTTTTTTATTTAACCCCCTTCTTGTTTCGAGTTAGTCACCTTATTTCGCTATGCTTGCAAAGGCTAATTGTGTCTATGTATCTTGTTAGGCTCAGTTAATGAAAGCTCGAGAGCAACAACAACAACAACAACCTCAACAACCTCCACCAACACAACAACAACAACAACAACAACAACAACAACATCAACAACAAGTTCAGATGCAACAACTTCTATTACAGAGGCATGCTCATCAGCAGCAGCAACAACAACAGCAGCAACAACAACAACAACAACAAAGAAGGGATGGAGCACATCTCATGAATGGTTCAGCAAATGGGCTTGTTGGCTGTGATCCTTTAATGCGACAAAATACTCCCACAGCAAATGCACTAGCAACAAAGATGTATGAGGAGCGGTTGAAGTTCCCTCTTCATAGGGATTCTTTGGACGATAGTTCGATGAAGGTATATTGTGAATTTGATGTATTTTATATTTAATAGGGAGATGGTACTCATATTTCTTAACTTATGTACAAATCTGACAGCAAAGATTTGGAGAGAATGCTGGACAGCTTTTAGATGCCAACCAAGCTTCAATGCTAAAGTCACCTGTGACATCAGGACAAGCTTCAGGGTATCTTTTATCTTCATAACTAACAATTTCTCTTGCATTTATATTTATTTTCGTACTCTGTTTGCTTTCTGTATAATGTGAATTCATGACCTTTTTGGGAACAGTTTGTTTGCAGTTGTTGGAAGTGTATTGATGTTATTGCATATTGTTCCCATCTCTGCCAAAACTAAAAGAAGATTCATCCAAGGTTCCTTCATTCATGTATGTGTAGGTTTATAGGTTAATTGTTACGACTTTCCTCTTAAGGATGAGACTATGCTGAGGAAAAGAGTTAAATGCGGCTGATAATCAACCTTGATCATTTTATTAGGAATGTTAATCTATACATCCTTGGTTCTAAGTATTGATGTGTATGAATTACTTCACCTTTCTTATTTACTCTTAGATTTTTATTTATTTTTTGTTTTTTTATTTTTATTTACTCTTAGATGAATAAGATGAAAAATTTATATTTTTACCTTTACTTTTTCCTGGCATGCTTTTGTTTACTGTATTTATGACAACAATCTGGCATCTTGGATCTTCTTTAAATTGGGGATACTATGCTTTATAATTTTTTTAAATTACTATTTTGCTTTGCCGCTTTCATAGGGTGAATGTTGTTTCTATTTGAATTTAATGAGTCAACAACCATATGTAGATCTGCACTAATTTCTTTAGAGTGATGATTCATTTGATCGAGAGTTATTCATGAAAGGATCTGCGGCTAGAGGTTTGAGATTGGAAAAAGGTTGCTTCTCCAAGATTATGGGGCTGCCGTATACTTTGTCACTTTCTTCACATTCCAAAAAAAGGGAAAAAAAAAACAAAGAAAATGACTTCTTCGTTTGTAATGAATTAATACTGCTTCACTCTTTGAGCTGCCTTGTAATCAAACCAAGAATATTATTTTCAACTTGTAAGACTTTATTTGCATTAAAGCCATGAATACTACTTATTAAATTTTGTCATCTTAAAAATTATTAAAGCTGCCCAAATCAATTAAGTTGGAATGCTATAGCATAATCAATAATTCAATACATAAAAAAGTAGTATATCGAAGACGCATCTCCCATGAGTGTTTGTGATTATAGAATTTCTTGATATTTATTAGCAAGGCTTGGTATATGAACCCTGTGCAGGAACCGGCAAAATGGTAGCAACCATCTCTTAAATGTTCAAACTTCTCTCCACCGGAATATAAATGAAGCTAGTTCTGTTCTAATAAAGCTCAAATATAAACCTTTGTATCCTTTTTCAGTTTAATGCCAGTGGCTTTAGTTCGTATGCATCACTTTCCAGGGATCTTTCACTGTTACGGTCTAGCCTTGGGGATATTATTCAGAATATTTCATAAGTTATTGGAGTTGCTTTGTGCAGCATTGGTTTAAATTCTGCATCCCTTCTTGATATTTGATTATGGCCAATCAAACATTCTGTTTTACAGCGAGAATTACTTTTATGTATTTTAGTTGGTTCATGCAAAATTTCCTGCACGAGCATCTTCTTTTTTTAATTATTTTTCTTTCTAGTTTTAAGCTGTTGGATATGTGCTTACACTTCATTTTAGTTGAGAATTATAATTTTCACAATCAAATTGTATTGATATTATTATTTTTAATTTGGCAGGCCAATTCTACATGGATCAACTGGTACTATCTCTGGTGCCTTGCAGCAGGTTCAGGCTAGGAACCAGCAACAACCCGGAGGAATACAGGATATCAAGACTGAGATGAATACAGTATTGACTCCAAGAGCTTCTATTCCTGATGGATCATTAAATGGGGTGCCTGGTAACATTTTTGCTATATTTGTTCACTTTTAGAGTGGTATGCACAAATATTTGCTTCACTTTATACTGCCAATTTGTATTTCTGATATGTATTTCGGGCCTTGGAAAATCTCATGTAGATGATTGTCGGCGATAAAAAGGTGGGGTTGGTGGCGGAGTTGCCCGTAAGAAGCTGTCGGTCACCGGAATCGAAATCCCGTCGCCCGCTTCAGAAGGGCGCTTTAATTTACATATAGATTTAAGTTTAAAATCAAATATGAAAATCAAACTGACCCATATTTTTCATAGTTTAAATGAAAGAGCGTTCTACCTCAAACCCTGTATTTATCCCGAGGGATAAACACAAAACTTTAGGATGAGACTCGATCAAATAAACTAAAAAATATATGACGTTCGTTTGGTCTGCGAAACCGTTTTATTTGCCGACAAATTCCCCTATTTAATATGAAAAATTAAATAGAATTTATTTTAAGCTGGGTTCAGAAAAACTTCCTATAAGGGCAAACCTCTATAGTTAATTACATCTTAAATAACCGAAATCACTTAAAAATACTCTCGATAAAAATCAAGAAAAATTATCTTCAAGGACTTCAAAAGGATGAGACTTTTCAATGAAATCGGACAAAGAGGTGTGAAAAGGGAATGACTCAAATCTAGAACATTTATTACAGAATCCAAAGGAAGAAGAACTAGGGGATGCCACAAATCCAGAGGAGATCCCCGGTGACTTTCCAGTCTATCATATAATTTGGCTTCAGTTTCGAGAAAAAATATTCAAGTGTTTCATCCTGCCAATTTTATTTATGTAGGGCTTACATTCGTGTGAAACGATCACTCAAATAGCCTGGAAGATGTGAGAATTTAGGTCGTGATGAATGACAATCTCAGAATCTTAAAATGAGTTAGGGCTTAGATCGTATAGCAGAGCTATTCAAATGCCTAACGAAAAAGTTTAGGATTTATGCTGTGCTAGGCGAACAACCTCGAAATCTTATGGATTGTTTTAATTCTATGAAAGGAATGATTTAGCTGGGGAAGACATGCTCTGTTGTTGAAGATGATCTCTGTTGTTGAAGATGATCGTGCTGCCCACCACGCTAGTTTCAAGCTCATTATCGTGACAAGTTTAAGTTTTGTAGGGTGTCAGGTTATAATGTCAAATCCAACGGCCCTATGGTTGTAGTTCTTCAAATATTTTATAAATAACATGTTGAAGTTGTACAGTGTATGACATGACGGTAGAGTTTGTAGTACATGACAAACAGTATAGTATGCAGTAAAGAAAACAGTACAACATGCGTTGTAAAGAAAAGTAAAAGGTACAGTAAGAAAGTGATTATAAGAGAATAACATGCTGTAAACATAAAACAAACTTGTATACCTGGGAGATCGGTTGTTCCTTAGGTGTAATTGATGCAACAGGTACAAACAACAAGACTTGATGAAGCATGCTGAAATACTTTATATAAACGAAAACAAAGAAACATCGTCCAGAAATCTCGAGAAAGATCGTCAAAAGACTCACAACAGGAGCAATGCGAGGAAATCGGCGAATCGACAAATCATAGAAAACACAGGAAAATCCAGAAAATAGACCACGAGTGCTTTGTCCGAAAAAAATTGATAATACATATGAAAAAGTCCGAAAAGAGGGGACCGCAAGCACTCGGGTCGGGGCTAGGCTCAACTATATATTAGTACTCGAGGGTCGTCGAAGGTTACTCGGTCACCCGGATGTATAAAACCCGCCACTCAACTAGAAGGGTGTCCTATCGAACTTAACTCAGGAGGGTACTCCTCAGCCTAAACAGGTGATCAACAGGTGGACAACCGATGTTTAAAATGCATTTAAAATTTATATTTTCAACATGCACATAGGCTTCAAACATGCAAAAAGTGGGTTGTATCAATTTTGTTTGTAGCGAAAAGTGTATTTTTATTTTAGAAAAAAGTGTATCTGTTCTTATCAAATTTATTTTTATCAATTTTGAAAAGTAGTTGTCTACGAGTCGATTGCGCTGTCGGGCAGAAGACTACCAACAACCTAAGAAGATTCAGGTCAATACGAAGTGATGAACAACAGCTAAGGCTCTCGGCCAAGGCAACCCACAAGTGAGACAACTACTAAGGCTCACGGCTTAGGGCAAGAAGGGACAACTGCTAAGGCCCATGACCAAAGGCAACCCAAGGAACAACAATTAAGGCTCACGGCTAAGGCAACCAAAAAGGAAAGGGGGAGCTATTAAGGCTTACGACCGAGGCAACCAAAAGAACCACTAGTTGTTGCTATGCTCCCCCGACATACATAAGAGGTTAACTAAAATGATTATAATTTTTTGGATGACAAACTTGATTTATCAACAAAATATAAGCTAATTGAGTACAACAAGAAAGAGTCAAAAGACTCCAAATAACCCACAAACAAGCTCACAGGTAGGACCAAAGGGGGAGACTAACTCAATCACATCACAAACCCACGGCTAGGAACCAAGCAAATATAAAAATTGCAGCTTTATAAACTTCCAAACCAATACATCAAAACCAACTGACCGTTCTCGAATAAGGACAACACAGTACGCCAAAACAGGCTCTCGGGTAGGAGCTAAGGCCAACAAAAATCAAAACCCAAACCACTTCTCGGGTAGGAGCGGGACAAGGCAAAACCGAGCCCCCAACCGGAGTAAAATTGAACACCGAACCTTCCCATAGCTATGGGACAGGGACGNTACGCCAAAACAGGCTCTCGGGTAGGAGCTAAGGCCAACAAAAATCAAAACCCAAACCACTTCTCGGGTAGGGGCGGGACAAGGCAAAACCGTGCCCCCAACCGGAGTAAAACCGAACACCGAACCTTCCCATAGCTATGGGACAGGGACAGGAATAAACGCAACAACAAGCTCTCGGGTATGAGCTAAAACAAGCAAACCGAGTTCCCAAATCAAGTTAGAATAAATCCCTCAAAGTTAACAAGTAAAGCTCACATACCCAAGACAAGATTTCAATCTAGAACCCAGCCTCCAACCCTTCTAAGGTGAAAACCGAGCCCCTAAAGAGATCAAATCAAAGCTTTAAAGGCTAATCAAATGCAGTATATGATAGCAAATCCAAACCTAGCCATTTTTTAAGCAAACCGAAAACCAGCAGGGGCAAAAAGAATAAAGCCACATCC
>JXCR01112190.1:59587-90995 GCA_002079205.1 Phalaenopsis hybrid cultivar | reverse complement strand
GAGGGGTCGAGGGAGGAAGGAGAAGGATAAGCGCATAACTCTGAAGCTAAGAACGCGGGCCGAGGGGTCAAGCCCGCGGCCGCGTAAATAATAAAATGTGAAGTGCGTTTGTGGATAAGCAGACGAAAAACACGAAACAAACGCCTTGATCGCGTTTTAGAAAACGCAAACAATGAAAGAAGAAATTAAATTAGCTTATGTTATTTGGGTTTAGGTGTATTTTATTATCATTGTTTTCATCTCTTATTTATGGAATTGTTTCTTATTTTATTTAACATGCCATTTTCTCTTGTTAACAATTTGGCCTTTTTACTTTACAATTTTGACTTGCTTGCAGGCTTGTTTTGAAGGAAACCCTTTTAAAACTGTTCCGGGTCCTTTCAGGCTCTTTTGGCGATGCATGAAATCAAAACCTGGGTATTTGTTCCTTCATGTTCTTAGGGTCCATTTTAGTTCACTTTTATTATTTGTTTTTATTTTTTTTTGCTTATGTTTTGATTTGAAACAACATTTTTTGTTCTTCCATTGATATACCCCCTTGATATACGTGCACACATAATTGCATAAATATGTATAATTATACTTACATGTATATGTATGTATAAACATAATCATCCTGCATTGAATCAAACATGGTTGAACTCGGTGTTGCATGAATCTGGCTTGTTAAATTTACGAGCTTACAAAAACTAATCTAACACGAGTTAATTATCGAACCTAACACAGACAAGTTTTCTTCACGGTTTTAAGCATAATCTGTTTATTTACAGGGAGGAACCAACTGAGCCTTTCCACTATCTGCAGCTAGATCCGCCGAGGAGGGAAGAAGTCAAACTAGAGTAACCATACGATAGATTGGGTGTAGAATGACTAAACTCTCCAAAAGTTTTTGAGATGCAAACCGTTTTTTGCATCCTACACCATTTGTAATCCTTCAAAAACTGAGCGTTTTCTGGAAGCTTTCATCCCTCTGACTTGATTAAACTGGATAATCTGTTTTTGCTTTCTTAAGCTTAATAATCAACATGTGGTAGCCATTTTTTCACATCAAAGCTATAGTTTCAGCTATTTATGTGTAGAATCTTTGCATTTGATCTTTTTTTTCTGTAACGAGGTTGTATTCAAACTAAGGAGTAGGCTTAATCTGCCCTGTAAAAGAATAGAGTTGAGGAAACTATACTCTTGTTCGCACTTAATAATTTTTTTCTTATATCATGCATGAGCATTATTTGAACACAATTATAATTTTAAAATTTTATTCAGACTAATTTATTATGTTTATCGATTATGAGTCATAATCAAATTATACTTAATTAATTTTCTGATATTGATAAATTAAACAAGTAATTATTAACTGGGAATAGAGAAATTTATGCTCTAATTAAAATTAACATGATCAATCAAGTATAATATAGTTTGTTCTGAGAAGTGCCAATATTTATAGAAAAATAAGTTTGTCTGTATGTAACTATTTTTTTAATCTTTAGAGCTTATTGTAACTCTAAAGAATATACATGAGTTTTAAAGTGTAGATTATATAAGAAAATCAATAATAAGAACATAATATAAATAATCATTCTTAATTAATTATTTGTGATTTGTGAAATATAATATATATATATATGAAATAAGTCATTGATCACATATAATGGAAGTTCAAAATTTTATTTCAAAATTATTTAGTTATTTAAATAAATCAAATAAACACTTTTTTAAAATAAGTAAATATCAAATTATTTATAGAATGCAATGGTTCTTTCAAAACCCAGACTCCTGGCAGAGACGGCCCTAAATATTTGAAACCCAAGATTTACACCAATCCCATCACCATGATCATAACTACAGATACCTTCGTCAAAATCAGCCTTTTTTTTCAGTATCAAAATATTGATTTTTCTGCAAGGATTTGATCGAGCTTGGTGGGAAGAACTTGTTCCCGCCAGCATAACGGCTCCAAAACCTGGCTAAGAGGTGGCCACTCAAATGGAAATCCGCCATCTCCATCCCCTCTTCTTCCCTCCACCTCAGGAAGAACTCCACTCAGTCTTTCGCTGCCAAAGAAGTAAATTCTGGGCACAGCTTCCTCGCCACCCACCAACATCCCGAAATCTCCCTCTTCCATTCCAAGGGCTTCTCGGAAATATCCTGCCTCAACAATGGAAGGGCACTTCATTGCTTCTGTTTAAAAATCCCTTCTAATCTCAGCGTCTTCCACAACAACACGCTCATCAATCTGTACTTCAGGTTCGGCAAGCCATCTACTGCCCTTAGGCTGTTCGATAAAATGCCTCTAAGAAATCATGCATCTTGGAATACTGTTATTTCAGGGTGTGTTCGAGCAGGCTGCTCTTCCACAGCAGCAGAACTCTTTAGGCGGATGAGAGAGAATGGGGAAAAGCCCGGCGGATTCATGCTCGCAAGTCTCGCTACTGCTTGCAATCACAACGAGGAGAAGTTTGATGAAGGAATTCAAATACATTGTCTTGTCCTGAAACTTGGGCTAATGTGTAACGTTTATGTAAGCACTGCAATTTTGCATTTTTATGGAAAAAATGTTCTCTTTTCTGATGCTTGGAGATTCTTCGAGGAGATGCCTGAGAAAAATGTAGTTTCTTGGACTGCATTGATGGTGAGCTGCTCCGTTAATTCTCGCCCTGGGGAAGCCATAAGAGCTTATCAGACCATGAGAAATGAAGGTGTAGTTTGCAATGAAAACTCCTATTCAACGGTGATAAGTTCATGTGGCCTTCTTCAAAGTGAGAAGTTGAGCCACCAGGTGCTTGCTCATGTAGTTGTTTCAGGTTTTCAAGCTGAAGTATCAGTCGCCAATTCTTTGGTGACAATGTTTGGCAATATGGGGGAAGTAAAGGAGGCTGAGCAAATATTTTTCCGGATGGAAGAAAGAGATACAATATCCTGGAATTCGTTGCTTTCCGTTTATTCGCGGGAAGGAATGTTCAAAAAGGCATCGTGGTGCTTTTCTGAAATGCGACAGTTTGATTTCAAACCTGATATCACTACACTGTCCTGTGTGATCTCTGCCTGTGCTAGTGTTGATGATCTGAAGTGGGGGAGGGGTCTTCATTCCTTTGTCGTGAAAAATAAGCTTGAATCAGTTGTCTCGGTATGCAATACTTTGATAAGCATGTACTCCATGTTAGGAAAAGCTGAGGATGCAGAGATTTTGTTTTGTGAAATGCCTGTGAAGGATGTTATTTCATGGAATACCATAATGGCTTCATACAATCAGAGCGGAAACAACATTGGTACCTTAAAGCTCTTATCTGAGATGCTTCGACTGAACAAAGAATGTAATCACGTGACATTCTCCGCTGCATTGGCCGCGTGTGCCAGTCAAGAGTTTTTACTATATGGAAAAATGGTTCATGCGATTGCAGCACTCATCGGTCTTCAACACAACTTGCTCGTAGCCAATTCGTTAATCACCATGTATGGAAAATGCGAAGCCATCAGAGAGGCTGAAATGGTGTTTCGAACAATGCCTGAATGTGATGTAATCACATGGAATGCTCTTATAGGAGGATATGTCGAGAATGAAGAGAAAAATGAGGTGATTCAGACTTTTAATCAGATGAGAAGAGCTGGTTTTTGTGGAAACTACATTACTGTAGTGAATGTTTTAGGAATTTGCTCCACTTCTGATGACCTGGAGAACCAAGGGAAGGCTCTTCACGCTCATTCAATCTCAATTGGGTTGGAGATCAATGAGTTTGTCTCAAACTCTCTGATTACGATGTACGCAAACGGCGGCGATTTCGATTCTAGCAGGTTTATCTTCGATCACATGACCAGCAAAAATGTGGTATCATGGAATGCGATGATTGCATCCAAAGCTCATCATGGCCACGGGGAAGATGCAATGAAGTTCTTCAAACAAATGCTTTCCTCTGGAATGGAGCTGGACCAGTTTAGTCTTTCAGGAGGCCTTTCAGCGAGTGCTTGTTTAGCATCAAAAGGTGAAGGACAACAGATCCATTGCCTGATCATTAAACTTGGATTTGATTCTGATCTTCATGTGATCAATGCTGCAATGGACATGTATGGCAAATGTGGGAAGATGGATGATGTTCTGAAACTCCTTCCTGAACCAACTAAACGTTCGCGACTATCATGGAACATAATGATATCATGTTATGCGAGATACGGTCGATTCCTTGAGGCCGAGGATACTTTCGACAAAATGCTTCTGATAGGACCTAAACCAGATTACGTTACCTTTGTTTCTCTCTTGTCTGCCTGTAATCATGCAGGACTGGTAGACAAAGGTCTCACATACTATAACCTCATGACTTCTAAGTTTGGCATCCATCCCAAAATAGAACATTGTGCTTGCATAATTGATCTCCTTGGACGTTCAGGGAGGCTAACGGAAGCAGAAAAGTTTGTTGAAAGCATGCCGGTGAGACCTAACGGTCTCATATGGCGGAGTTTATTATCAGCGAGTAGGACTCACAGAAGCTTGGAAACTGGACAGAATGCAGCCAGGCATCTTCTTCAGTTGGATCCTCTGGATGACTCTGCTTATGTTCTTCTAGCAAACACATATGCGCTGAGTGGAAAGTGGGAAGATGTTGAGAAGTTGAGATCGCATATGAGATTGATTGATCTGAAAAAGAAACCTGCATGCAGTTGGATCCAGGTGAAGAACCAGGTGAATAGGTTTGGAGCTGCAGACAAGGCCCAACCTCTAGGGAAAGAAATCTATTCCAAATTGGAATGGATGCTGCAACTGGTTAAAGAAGCAGGTTATGTCGCTGATACGTCCGAATCGCTGCATGACACTGATGAAGAGGAGAAGGAATGTAGTCTCTGGAGCCATGGTGAGAAGCTTGCGCTGGCTTTTGGACTGATGGCTTTGCCGGAAGGGTGTACAATTACTGTGTTTAAGAATCTTAGAGTTTGTGGGGATTGTCATCTGGTGTACAAATTGGTCAGTAAGGTTGTTGATCGGGAAATTGTGCTGAGAGATCCTTACAGGTTCCATGTTTTTGGAGGTGGGATTTGTTCTTGTTCAGATTACTGGTAGAAGAGAAGATATAAGATTGAGAGATTTCTGTTTTGATTTGCTGATTATGAGGGGTGAAGCTGTGAAATTTATTTATTTATTCGCTCACACAGATCTGTATGAGCGTGTCACACAGATTCTTTTATGAGGAGACATGGATAAGAAACTTGAGAAACTCAGGTGATAAGATTTACAACGTTATGTTTAGGGTTTAGGGTTTAGGGTTCGTTTTGTGTAAGGGCCCATTGAGGCAGATTATAAGTGCTGACGGCATTATAAAAACGCCGCCGTACTGTTTGGTTCGCGCGTTTCTCCAGCTTATTCGAAACTGCGTTTAGGCTTTTAGGCCAAACACAGGCCGCAGGCCAAACCGCGCGGCCCGCGGGCGGGCCGCATTTCAGGATAAGTAGCTTATCCTGAAACGCACAAGCTGCCCTAAACGCACCCTCAATTTCAAGAACCCTGTTAAAACTTGCTCTGCCGTTGGATTTTAACGGATTTTATTTCTCCCGTTGACAACTTCCATTTCTACATATGAAGATCTAACGGCGCCCCATTTCTATTCTCTCATTTGCTTTATTTTTAGGAAGATTTTCATACATACCACTTAATTCTATGTATTTACACATGTGACATCTGAACTTTAATATCTACATATGTCCCCTTACCTATGCATGGAAATGTGTATTTCACTTTTCAAATGTCCAATTAGTGATATGAAAATTTGGCGTCATATAAATGTAAAAAGGAGAATTTGGTATTAGATATGAAAAATACATAAGAATTGATTGGTATTTATATAAATGTCATGGAATAGATAAATTTATGGTAATTCATGTGTTATTAAGATACCATGGAATTGGATTGTGTTGATCCTATGAGAAGGATGAAGAATGGGTTATAGAATTCTGTATAATATTCAACATTTATCCTAAATTTACTTATAATAATAAAAAATAAAAGCGAAACTTGTCACCCTCACTTAAAATTTAAATTCCACTGCTGAATTTGATGGCCAAAATACACTTAAATATTTACATATCTAGTATCGAAATTAGGTAATCATATCATAATATATGCATGAAAAAATATACTTTACTTTCAAAATATGAATCTTGATTATATTTTTGATGTGATGACAATTTTAGCTATTACATAAATAAACATTAGAGTTTAGGCATATGATATATGTAAATACAAATTGTGTGATATGTATGTACATCCCCTAATAAATTTATTGATTTTAAAGTTCATCTTCATTTACTGTAAATTTAAAGGATATGTACACACCTAGCACACAATTATTAGTCATTTACATATCTCATCCCTAAACTTGCATATTTACATATATAGCACTTCAGTATTTTAAAATTATACATGCAACTGTGTATTTAATTTTTAAGAAGTTATATTAATAAAAATAGCCTGCTATGTGTGTAAATGCCCCTTAAAATATCCTCTAACCTTATTTTCCACTTCAAACGTGGCATTCTACCAGCACAAAAACAAGAGTATTACATTATCATTTAGTTATTGAAACCATTAAAAATGACCATTAAAGTTCAAGGCACACTGATTAGTTTCATACGCAAAAAATCTATGACTAGTAATACTTAAATAAAGTTTCTCATATCACAATACACAGTAGGCATGTTTGTCTGGTGCAGCAGGATCACTCATAACTGTAACATCAACTATTGGGGCAGTAAATAAATATTCTTGACACATAATAGCTCTACATATCTCCCGTAACTTTTACGCCAGTAGTGAACTTCTAGATGTTACAAACATTCATGAAAATTTATATACATACCACTTAATTTCTAAGTATTTACATATCCAACATCTAAACTCAATGTTTACACAAACACACGAAAATGTGTATTTCAACTTTTAAAAGTTTAAAATAGTGGTGCTATTGATGTGATATAAAAGATTTGGGCGGTATAAATGTAAGGAGTAAACTTTAGGTGTTAATATGTGAATTCATAATAGGGTGGTATGTATGCAAATACCCCAACTATTTAATGTTCTTATTTACAATCACTAATAAATAATCACTAATGCCGTCAAAAGCAGAGATAGAATGATGTTTTCATAATCACCCATACTCGTAAAATCACTGTTATTGTAATGCATTGGTCGCAATTAGCGCACACGCCCAAGAAAATATTCAAATTTATGCATCCTAACTGGAAGTAACAGATTGATTTGAATCGTCTGTACCTTTACCTCTCCATAATATAACTTGTTCATCTTTGAACAGTATGGGAACACAGGGCACCAAATCCTGCAGTCGATTGCATGAAAAAACAATTAAGACGTTGGGAGAGGAGATGATTACATTTGATTTTATAAGACATTTAAGTAAACTTTGCTGATTGATTATGCAAATTCAAACTGTCCATATATGCAAATTCGCAACACAAAGTATAATTTAGATGTGTAAGCACCAAAACGCTGCTGGAAGGAGTATAGTAATAATGTACCCTTAGCTTTACGCCAATCTTCTTGCAGTCACTGCTTCCTGCATGGCTACAGTCTAATCTCACCACCTCTAAAGTTTTGAAAGCCTCCCTAACTCTTTCCACAACAGTAATATACACGCCATTCCTAGCTTAACACACAAAACATAAATAATTAGGCATGAAAAATAATATATACAAATACATACATACATACACATATATATAGTTAAGAGAAGCTACTTAACGCATAAAACAGCAGAGTTAAGCCTAAGCTAACTTACAGAGCTTCATCAAAGAGGGGGAATTTAGTCCTTTGTTCCTCATTGCTTTGGTTTCCTCAAAGTTCAGGCCGTCTGCAATATTTTTCACGAGCCTTGGATAAATTGGCGCCAGTGGCTTCCATAGCATTGGAGGAATAATTGGCCTATTTTCGGAATCATAGTTTCGACCACGATACAAAAGGAGCGTGTTAATATTTCGATAGATGATTTTTCCGCCTGTTTTATCCTGTCATGGTCATAAAAAGATTGCAGGATTACCCTTGACATATGACTTTTGGAAGCATTCTAATGCCACAAATTTATTTTTGGGGTATATACATACATACCGCCCGGTTCTTATGTATGTGTACATATCTAGCATCTAAAATATTTCTTATTACATATAAAATACCACAAATTTTACTTTTTAAGAAGTGAAATACATCTTTTCATGCATATGTGAGGTGGCATATAGGTAAAAAGTGAAGTATAGGTGTTGGATATGTAAATATATAAGAATTGAGTGGTATGTATGTAAATCTTCCTTTATTTTTTCAAAACTACCTCAAGGTGGAAGCAAACATTGTCCATGTCAAGTGTAGGAACTCCAAGACACTTTATTCTCACAGCATCGGCTCTTTTCCAGTGATTGTGGATGTCATCTATCATATTATGAGTTACACCACCTCTTCCTAAAAGAAGCAAAATATAGAAACAAAAACCATTCATCCTCGGTCAATTTCATGAAACATCTTTTACATCCATCTTTTTTAAGCGTTGTGCGATTAATTTACTGAGCGTAAACTCTAGGTAAAGGAGACATTTTGTATAGGTTTTAGCCTTATATATGATATATCCCATCGTTTTATTACATTTCAACATATCTTACATGCATACCATTACTACATCTGCCATGCAAATATACACACTCAAGCAAAAGTTCATATATAATTATCTGTCTTTGCTAAGTTGACAGCGGTAGTTTAAAAATGCTATAATGAATTTGAGGACCTGTGGTAAAACTAAAATGATAGCTTAAGAAACGATTTATATTAAAAGAATAGGAGATGAAACTCAAACAAGAATTGGTTTGGTGTGGATTAAAGTTGCGAATGAGCGTAAAATAGATTTTTAAAACTTCATATAATAATCAATCAAAATTAGGGGTATTACATATATACTGCACAATTCTTATGTATTTACATATCTAAAACCTAAACATCCATATTTACATGCATGCCACTCGAATCTTTAAGGTCACTTCAACAATACCATAATCACTACCTTTCCAAAAATGAAATACACCATTTCATGTATAGGTTAATAACACCAAGGTGTTATAAATGTAAATATCAAACTTTAGGTGTTAGATAAGTAAATACATAAGAATTATGTGATATATAAATTGCCCTAAAAATTAATGAAAAATGATGATGGGCAACCACAAAATCTCCCTCCCTTCCACTATTTTGCCCAAAGACCTAATAAAGCTATGGGGGTTATCATCATCATCATCAACAACAACAACAACAACAACAACAAAACCATTATCCCACTAAGTGCAGTCCCTACATGAATCATTTTCTCCATTTCAACAACAACAAAGCCTTACTCCCACTACGTAGGGTCGGCTACATGAATCCTTTTTCTCCATTGAGTCCTATTTAGTGTCATATTTTCATTTAATTCTAATAAATTAAGATCATTTTTTATACAATATACCAAAGTCTTCCCGGGTCTATCTCTACCTCTCCTAATATAAGTTGAATATAAAGCATCTACTCTTCTAATCGGATCATCAGATGGTCGACGTTTAATGAAATCAATTGATGCTAAATTATTCTACACCAAATCAAATCCTATCTTTTAACTCCGTACATTCCAAAATCAGAATGTTAGCCCATGATGAGCCAAATTCATCGCAGGCTTTGCTTAGGAATATATGAAGCCAAAAAATTCTTCGAGGACAGCTTTCAATATGATACTTAGATGAAATATAAGAATACCTCATTATTAATCCTTGNACTGCGTCCTATTTAGTGTCATATTTTCATTTAATTCTAATAAATTAAGATCATTTTTTATACAATATGCCCCAGTCTTCCCGGGTCTACCTCTACCTCTCTTAATATAAGTCAAATATAAAGCATCTACTCTTCTAATCGGATCATCAGATGGTTGACGTCTAATGAAATCAATTGATGCTAAATTATTCTACACCAAATCAAATCCTAGCTTTTAACTCCGTACATTCCAAAATCAGAAATGTTAGCCCATTGATGAGCCAAATTCATCGCAGGCTTTGCTTAGGAATATATGAAGCCAAAAAATTCTTCGAGGAAAGATTTCAATATGATACTTAGATGACATATAAGAAAACCTCATTATTAATCCTTGCAAAGCCACAAATAAAATCTCATGTGGCTTTCCAAGTCTCACAAAGGGAAAAGCTCCATAGTCCAAAAGCAAGCTACGAGATCCCCATATTCGTGCATAAACCAAGTAATATGTGTTATGTGCCAAGCTTCTAAAATTAATTAAGAAGTCCACTAAGTTCCAAAATTATTAAAAAACAAAAATCTCTGGCTGNCAAAAGCAAGCTACGAGATCCCCATATTCGTGCATAAACCAAGTAATATGTGTTATGTGCCAAGCTTCTAAATTTAATTAAGAAGTCCACTAAGTTCCAAAATTATTAAAAAACAAAAATCTCTGGCTAACAAGAAAGTAAAAGATCTGAGCATTAGGAACGCAAGTTTAGTGAATCCTGCATAAAATTTTCTAAACAAAGAGATAAAAAAGAGAACTTCAATGGAAAACAAATATATATATAATATAACAGAAAGCAAACCTAGATTAATCTGACGAGAACAATCATTGTGTCGGTACCGCTCAACGAGCTCCTCGACCTCCTCTTCGCTCAGCGGCTCCCCAAACACAAACCTCCGTTGCTCTTCCATAGCTCCTTCCGGCAGAAACTCCCCGACTGCAGGAGCAGAGACACCGTTCCATTTCCGGTCAAGCCGGCCTGGACCAAATGGAGAAAATCTCGGGGGCTCGCGGAACCCTATCGGTCGCACTGAAGCATCAGTCTCAGAATAGGAGAAGCGAAAATCAAATGGGAGGTCAGAGTGGAATGGAGCCGGGGTCTTTCCCTTGCCAGAAACTAGGGTTCTGGGTGGAAGGTCGGGTTTCGGTTGTTTGATTTTGGTTAATGGCGAAAAGGGAGGGTCGTCGGATTCGTCGCGCGGAGCTGCGATTTTCTTTTTGGAGCGGGAAAGGGAATGATGCGACGAGAGAAAGGAGAGGAAAGAACTGTGGTTTGGTGTTAGGGTTCGAACAGCTGGCCGGANTGGAGCGGGAAAGGGAATGATGCGGCGAGAGAAAGGAGAGGAAAGAATTGTGGTTTGGTGTTAGGGTTTGAACAGCTGGGCGGGTCGATGAAAGTGGATTACGGCGCATCTGTAAGACGGTGGCGACGGAGGTTTACCGGCGGTTTAGGCTGAGTGATGTTCAGCTCAAGGCGGTGTTTGGTGGCCGATTTAAGAAAGGATTTAGCTTAGGATTGCATCTGGTTGTAGAAGGTGAAAAACCGCTATTCAAAAATTTATGATGAATATTATTAAAAGAAAAATTGAAAAAGTTTAACTAGACCTCAGAAAAATATAATTTTGTCAAACAGCCTCCTAAATGCACCTAAATCTTACTCTCCCTTAAAGTGAATTTTCTCATGTTTTGTCTTTTTTTTTTATTTTTTTTTTTATTTTTTATTTTTCATCTTCTTACTGACGTATATCCAAATTTATTAAATTTGTATCGCGGGTGAATTTACGAGATTTATTCTTCCATGACTTCAAAAATATTTTCCATCAACATGGATTTGATAAATCTGGATTTATTATTATTTGACATAAATCTATGATGTAGTCGAACAACGCCCAAGATCAGGCACACTTCTTTGACGTTATTTAGGTAGGGTTGTTAATGATGTGAATCGGCTAGGATAGATTTAAGGGTTGTTTGGCGCAGCTTATTATCAAATTACGTGTTTTCAAAATGTGTTTCTTCTTTCAGGCAGTTTATCGTGATACGAACGATTTCATTTCTATTAAACGCCGATCACAGGTCAAATCCCGCGGCGGCTAGCATTTTGAGTAAAAATCTTACCTCTATGCTCTGGTCATTGCACTTGCCCTCGTCGTCGCCACTGCCCAATTTTGTTTCTCTATCGTCACACTAGATATCTGCCTCCACTT
Source organism: Phalaenopsis hybrid cultivar (assembly GCA_002079205.1). Classification (NCBI taxonomy): domain Eukaryota; kingdom Viridiplantae; phylum Streptophyta; class Magnoliopsida; order Asparagales; family Orchidaceae; genus Phalaenopsis; species Phalaenopsis hybrid cultivar. Next base: position 78,985 of record JXCR01112190.1, on the reverse strand, counting down.
CCTGAACTCTGCTTGAAGAGGTAACGGTGGTTGCAGATGAAAGCTTGTTGACATCGATCCATATGCTCTACTTCTCACTTACAAGGAGCGTTGTTCCTGTTGCTTATTTGCATTGTTTGTATTGTATTAGGTGTTGTTCAACAGAGGATGAGCTTTGCGTTGAAGTTTAAGTTGGAGATCAGTGGCAAGTCACAGGACACAGGAAATGAACCTTCATATGTTTTTTTTTAATAGAAGTAACCATTGATTGAAGGATGCCAAACGAGGAGAAATGGATATTTGACTTTTTCGTTTAATATTTGAAGTTTATGCCCGAAATAGGCATTCTAAATACGAGTATATTTGACTTGAATTGATTATTTGTTGTCTATGTCTAATTTGACATTCTAAAAACATCTCTATGTTGAGTATATATTGTTGAATTTAAGTTTATTAATTCATATATATTTTTAATATTACATGTTGATGACATATTTGTTGAGAATTTAGTTGATTAATTTTTTGCTAGACTTACTAATTATTAAATATTAATTTAATATCCTTCAATTAGCCTAAAATAATGTCTCTATGAATTATTAATTTGTAATTTACAAAGCTAATTAAAGGAAATTTATCTAGTCAAATTAAATATAAAATATTAATTATATTCATGACAGCTGTAGCTGTTTGAAAAATATTTGTAAAATTGTAGAAGATTATATTATTGAAACATTGTGGTGGCTATTATTATTTTTTTTTAAATCAAATCTCAATTTTTTGACAACAGCCATGCTTAGTTAGGACGGGGTTGTAAAATGCAGCTTCCCACCACAGTTTAATGAAAAGTAAGCAAAACGCAGTTTTGTCAAATCCCACTAAATGTGATGTGGCACCAAATAAGTGCCCCCAAATGCAACTTAAGTTGGTATCTTTAACTTAACTAAGTTATTTTCTAGCAAAATTTAATTAGCATTCATTAAATTTCAATTAAAATTATAAATATATTTTTTAATATTTTATGAAGAGTTTATAAATGTAATTAAACAGGAGTTTGTGACCTCATTGTATATCAAACTCTCATCTTCCTCTTATGCTAGTAAACCCTTTGAGGAATAACGAGCAAGAAGTGTCACAACATGTATTGCAAGTAAGTCATTTAAAGGCATTCCCATGTCTTTCTAAATTTTTCTTTCATTTGCATTTTTTTTTTCGCTAAATCTATTCAAGAGATGTTTGGTTTCAAGAAGGATTTAATAAATTCTTAAATCATAAATCAGTTGAATCCACTCTTCCGTTGCATTTAGTAAACCCATATTCAAATTGAATCCAATGCAAAATTCTAGAACTTAAATCTGAAAACTCATAAATCCACGTAACTCATGCATTTATTCCAAACAGTGCCGAATTTTGACAAAATTTTTGATTTAGGGCCTGTTTGCGGCAGTTTATTTGGTACGGTGATATTTTGAAAACGCAACTGACCTGTTTGGGTAAACTGCGTTTTGACAACTTATGTGTTTTCAAAACGGAGAAAACAGCATTTTCACACCGCTCCTATCTATGTGCGGTGGGAGCTTATTGACAACGGTCAGACTATTCCAAAAAAATAAAAATTTATAATAGTCATCGCAAGTAATTTATCAGCAGATTATTTTTAATCAACTTATCAGCATATTATTCAATAAGCTACAGCTGACCCAAACAGGCCCTCAATAAATTTAAGATTTATGTATAAAATGGGATTTAAGATTCCTTAGGATTTAAAATGACCATTCTGACTGTTTGGAAAGATTTACATTTTGTAAACAGTGTTGGATATGGCTGCCAAATAGGCCCTTATATTATTTTATGTCATTTATAAATAATATAAAATTCTTATGCATTCACGCTCTAGGCAAAATCATAAAATTTTTTAAAATAAAAACATAATAATGATTGCAAACTTTTATTGTCCTTTTTTGTCTTTTCATTTAATTTTTCAGAATATATGTTTTTTGATGGAACAGCAGAGAGACGTGAGTCAGGGTGCAGTGAATATGTATGAGCCGTTGTTTTCTTAAAAAATTGTGTAGGTTACTTAGAGTCTGTTTGGGGCAGCTGCATCTTATTGAATAATTTGCTGATGAGTTGATTAAAAATAATCTGCCGATAAGTTAGGTGTGGTGACTATTACAAATTTTTATTTTTTTGGAAAAGTCAGACCGCTGCTAGAAAACTGGCACCGCACCTAGGTGTGAAAAACGATGTTTTCAGCTTTTTCAAAAAGCATAGGTAGGTACGATGTGAAAATGCTGTTTTCAGCTTTTTCAAAACGCATAAGCTGTCAAAACACAGTTTACCCAAATAGGTCAGATGCGTTTTCAAAACGCCATCGTACCAAATAAACTGCCCCAAACGGACCCTTAGAGACTTGATGTGAAGATTCAAAAAAAAAAAAAATAATAATAATAAACATTGGGGATATTCTATGCGAAAAAATTAACTCATAGAGTGAGGAGCCCATTTTTAATTGTACACATAAACTGTTAAGTAAATGTGATAACATGGTCGCATAAGTTGTTAAGTTGTATCTGAGGAAGATAAGGACATAAAATTGAAAAGAGTTTCACTCCTTTAAATAACTTTCACTAGCAGGCATAAGTTTGGCAATACGAAGTAATAGCATGTAAGTTATTGTGGTGGTGATAGTAACACGTGACCTTTTTAATAAGATTGACAAAATTTTTCTTCTATCCCATTCTTAATTTATAGGACCTTATTGATATAAGGGCTCTTTTACAAGTTAATTGAACATACTTGGTAGATTTTTTAGATCTCTTGCATTTTTTTTTCATTTTCTTAAATTAAATTACAAATTATTCAAACATACTCATATTTTAATGATCGGAGTTTTTGGAATTCATAATTTCAATATCAATAAGTAAATAATTGTTGACACTTACAGTTGAAATCATAGATAGAGTTGATATGATTTAATTTAATTTATTTTCATATGATGGGGCCTCAAAATTAATTTTGTATATTCATATTTACTTTTATGAGATTGATCAAGTTATAATTATAGGACACACCAAGTTAAATAAATCATTGACCTTGAACTGGTTTAAGTCACCCTTAACTCGATACTTGCCAAAATTTGAAGTCACCTAAGATCTTAGAGTCATTGAAAGTTTTTACATTCCCCAGCTAAAACTTGTTAAGTCACAATAAAAACTATTTTATCAAAACCAAGTTGTTACTCTAATCTCAAGGAATTGTTGTAATTGTATGTTTATAAAAAAATATTTAACTATGGAGCTTGTTAGGTCGTTAAGAGTATTGAGTCAATAATTTTGGGGGTTCTAACAAGAAAAAAATGGTTAAAGGATACTCACCCTCATTATGAGAATATGCCTGCAATTTTTTTCTAATGGATAAATATCACCCAATCTCATTCCCCATATAGTAGGTGTAAAAATTCTCTCTACACACACTTACACATACCGTACAATAATGTTGACTTTAGCCTTTGCCTATGAATAGAAGGTCATCGACTCACTGATCAAGAGTTCAAAACACAATTTGGTACTACAGATAAGAATCTGTCACATTGAAATTTCGCGAAATTGCTCCAAAATTTCAGCTTTCTTGAGAATTATTTGTAACCTAGGTATGACCACCATCTTTTATTTAAGATGAAATCTTCCATAAATCTAAATATGTAAATAGTATTACTGAATGTAATCATTTTTTTTTCTTCTTTATTTTATGAGATTGAGCTTAATTAGTCATAAGTTAAAACTGTGGCTCTATAGATAAAGATGAACATAACATTGTTAAAGTATGGTGAGTATGATACATGATTAAAATAAGACTTAGAATATGGAGAGATAAAATTCTTATATGATGAGTAAACTAATGATCATGCAATCCCAAAAAAATACAACCCATAAGGACATTTTATAATGATGATAGAGAAAATCCTTGAGTGCATTACTGCTAATTTGTTGAGTTTTATTAAAAGTTAATCAGCATTCCCTCATAGGTGTCTTCACCAGTCCAAGATTTTTCACTACGACTTCATTCATCTGTGACACATATCTCTTTAATGTCAATTTGAAAAAAAAATAATTGCCTCTCTTACTACAATAATAAGCATCAATATATACTACAAATATTTTTTTTATAGCAAATTCATTGAAGCTATACATTAAAAGTAATTCAACGTGCCTACTTTAGATTCTTATGCGAAGTGGTTGGCCCAATGCAATTATGTCACTCATTTTGATTTTTTTTCTTAACCAGTTGTGATACATAGAGATTCAATCTTATTCCTACTTCATGGACTTTAAGAAGCAGTTCATTGTATATTTCCACTTCTTTTGTGCTTTTAATACTATAAGTTAAATTACAATATTTGAACACTATTGTCACATAGGCAACACTCACTCATGACTTTTATAATAATCTTGTTTGTTATGCTATCTTACTACATCAATAGAAGATGGTAATTGAGTTTTTGAAGTTTGCTAACAATCACATTAGTGTAAAAAGGTGAAACAATGCTACTTTGATTTAAACTTCCAATTGATACTATCATAAACCCGCAATAAAGCTCTTGAAAACATCCACTACTTCACGAAATATAACACCAACAATAAAGATAATTTTTTCAAGAAGTCACATCATCATCATTAATGAGTGTGCCAATATAATTTTTTTTTTCTTGAAAGATGATAAAGAATCATTCCACTTACAACCCCAATGTGGACATTGGAAGCTCATGCTTTTGAGAGGAGTGAGAGAGACTACATGTACCTTAGATTTGAAAATAAAGGTAAAGAGATCATACAAATATTATTATTTAGTTATATTTCAAGTGGAAAAAGGAAAAACTAAAGCATATAAAATAAGATAGAGATTTATAATTTTTTAGTTAAAAGACATTTATTTAAGTTTAGGACAATGAAGGATAAATAATCCTTATTTGGGAAGCTAAGTACAGATAGAGAGCTTTGGAGTAAGAGAAACACTACACACGTGGGATATAGATAATAAAGAGAGTATAAGAATTACATTAAAGAGAGATTACATATAAGAACAATTTTAAGTGGAAAGAAGGGAAAAAGTGAGAAAACAAAGATCATAGAGCCTTTAATGAATCATTATTCCAATATTAAAAAAATATACGCCTTCATTAATACTTTCACTTATATGTATATGTATTTGCTTTACCCTTTAAACGAGCCAATGAAAAGGGAATTTATAGAGGATTAAGTTCCTTAAGAGTTTGAAATAATAGTTTTGGCAATTTGAGGATACCAAAATAGTGGAGGCTAGAGTTATTTGAGATATTAATAATGTCATAGCTAGCTAACATATGACATACCACAAAAATATATCAAAAATAAAATGTTGACAATGTTTACACCTAAGTTGTATGACAAGTCTAATAAACTATAACTTTAAGATATGTGTTTTTAATGAAATCCAATTAATGACAGAGTGTTGTGATTTACCTAAATTCTATCTAATTCTAATGATATGTTTTATCAATAATGATCTTTAAATAATCTTGAACGAGGCACTTAAATAATGTTCAAAAATGCAAAAACTTCTAAGAGAAATCTAATTATTTTGAGCCTTGGGAGACACTCTCAAGGAATCCGTAACTATGATATTTTTTTATAGAAGAATTATTGGGAGAGACTGCCAAAAGGATTTTATTGAGAGTGTGATTATGCTAACAACATTTAAATATATCATATTAGCAAAATTGCATGCAAGATAGTGATTATATTAGTGGTTTAAAATGATCCAGAGGATCACACATTGCACAAAGTTGTAGCCCTATAAATGAAAAGCATTGGATTTTGAAATATTCATTATTTCTATTTAAACTTAAATATATTGTTGTTTATGTTCTTTATCTACGAGAAATATGAAGATTGAAGCTCTTTATTTCTAGGTAGGTGAAGCAACAAATGTAGTGTGAAAAAAATGATGAAGATTATGTGGATTTAATAGTTACAAGAAGAAGATATTTATGTGCCTCTTAAATGGATGACTTTTGGTTGTAAAGAAGTTCATGAAGTAAAAAACAATAATGGATCTGGTAAATCTTGATGTTAAAATCGATACTTGAATTGACTCAAGTCATTTATAAGTTGTCACATGCCAAATTTGAAGTGGCGTAAATACTAATGCTCAACTTCATATATCATGCTATTAAACTCATCGTAGAGGAATCTCAAAGTTGTTTAATCACAAAGGTTATTCTCCTTCGAAACTAAGTTGCTCATCTAAGAAGTTGCATGATAATTATGGTTCTTTTCAAAAGAATCATAATGGTTAATTGCACACGATTTATCACCCAAAGTTCTAAACTCATGTATGACTATCGATTATGCTTGTCCATTATAAAACTAGCTTATACAATTGATATATATAAATCTTGTTATTTTCTATTGCAACTTATCCTTCATTGTTGGATTGATATATATACACCTCTGATAATTATTTTGCTTGGCTTTTGCAAGTATTTGGTGGGTGAACAGGTCAAATAAATGATTTTGATAAAATATCATAACCAAATTAAGTCAAATTAAAAAAAAAATCAAATCATGACAATCAATGTATTCGCTATTATTGAATTTTTTTGGATTGGAATTTTTGGACGAATCTATTCGTCTTGAATCCAACTATGAATTAGTTCTAAAATTTTAGTCATTATATTATAAAACATCTTATTATTTTTTATTTATCAAATAGTAGTTTTAATGAAATATCAATTTGAATTAGGAAAAAAATTAAATTAAATCAAAGCATTTCAATCAATTAATTTGATTTTATTGAAATTTTTGAATGAACCATTTTGGCTTAAACCGATTCAACATTAAATCTTTTGAGTATTTTTGTTCAGTATATATAAAACCCTATTCTTCTTGTTCTCTCATTTGAGCGCTACCTAACTTACTCTCAACATTGGAGATTCCCTCTTTGTTTGGAGATATGATGCCTGAGTGACTAAAAACTATTTGACAACTTAGTGGATTTAGTTTATCAGAAATTTGGATTTAATGAATCCTAAAACAGTTAAATGACAAATTGTTTGATAGGAAATCTAATAAATCCATTTAATTCATGTTAAACTGTTTGACAACTCTTACTATGATTTTAAAATATATTACAATTGTTAGAATAAATAAACATGATTAAACTGTGATTATTTCATTACTATGCTAAAATTTAATTAATTTTCATTCTAGTAAATTAAAATTGTAACCAATCATTTGATGTTTAATAATTATTCATCAATTAGCTATTTAGTTAATCACTTGTTCATAAATTTGATTAATTAGATTAAAAAAACAAATTTTAGGTAATTACTCATTAAGTTAAATTATTGAAAATATTAGTGCAATTTAATTTTAGCATTTAAATCTATTAGTTGGAATATAAATTTAATAGTACATATTAAAGATATAATTATTAAATCTAATTAATGCAATTAGATTTTATTCCTGATTATACTAATTAATAACAAATTATTCTTTAAAGTAATAAACCATTAAAAATAATTTTATGAAACTAATTATTTATTAAGCAATAGTTTAATATTTATTAATTGATAATTAATTAAAAAATTATTTTGTTAACAAATAATTAATTATACATTTATTAAATAAATTAAATCTTAGTAGTATTTAAATGGATGCCACCTAATTTCTATGTATTTATATATTTAACATCAAACTCTAATTTTTACATTTATATCAAACAAATCATTCATATCACAAAAGAAATTATTGCTATTTTAACTTATACAAAATTAAATACAAATTTTCATACATATATAAATGGCTTGTATGAAAGAATTAGAGTTTTGGTTTTATACATAAATACATAAAATTGAGAAGGTATGTAAGTAAATCTTCATAAACTTTAATATGTAATTTAATTTTTAATAATTAATTATAAAGCAATTGTTTCTGTGCTAATTATTAGTTTAATAGTATATTTAATAAATTAGTAATTTCCAATTAATTGAAATAATAAAAATTAATTTAAATACCCAAACCTTACCCTTCCACTCTTCTGCCCCAAACCCTAGTCTACCTCGCTTGCCCCCTTCCGATTTAGCCCGAAACCATCGCTTCTCGTCGCCCACACCGTCGCGACACAGTCGCGACTTGACCTAGCTGGGAAGCCAACGAAGGGATTGCGGCGTAACAAGACCACCCAAATTCCCATCTTTCTGCTCCTTCCGCTGCGCTCCTCCCCGAAACTATTGAGGAAGGTAAGCGATCTTCCACTTTGAGCCTCTTGCGCGAGGTATCGGGACTTTCGCGCTTTCAAAAATTTACTAAATCCGTCGAATAGCAGGATTTACTGAATCCTCGATTTCTCGGAAAATGGGCGAAATCTGTCTTCAGTAAATCCGGGGATTTAAGATGTCAAAAGGCCCGCTTGGGAAGATTTATAGGTTAAATCTCGCTTAAATCCTCTTTTAAATTCAATATCAGGCAGCTCCTTACTCTTGTACTGNCATCGCCTCTCGTCGCCCACACCGTCGCGACACAGTCGCGACTTGACCTAGCTGGGAAGCCAACGAAGGGATCGCGGCGTAACAAGACCACCCAAATTCCCATCTTTCTGCTCCTTCCGCTCCGCTCCTCCCCGAAACTATTGAGGAAGGTAAGCGATCTTCCACTTTGAGCCCCTTGCGCCAGGTATCGGGACTTTANAGGGATCGCGGCGTAACAAGACCACCCAAATTCCCATCTTTCTGCTCCTTCCGCTCCGCTCCTCCCCGAAACAATTGAGGAAGGTAAGCGATCTTCCCCTTTGAGCCTCTTGTGCGAGGTATCGGGACTTTCGCGCTTTCAAGAATTTACTAAATCCGCCGAATAGCAGGATTTACTGAATCCTCGATTTCTCGGAAAATGGGCGAAATCTGTATTCAGTAAATCCGGGGATTTAAGATGTCAAAAGGTCCGCTTGGGAAGATTTATAGGTTAAATCTTGCTTAAATCCTCTTTTAAATTCAATACCAGTCAGCTCCTTACTCTTGTACTTNAATCTTTATTCAGTAAATCCGGGGATTTAAGATGTCAAAAGGTCCGCTTGGGAAGATTTATAGGTTAAATCTCGCTTAAATCCTCTTTTAAATTCAATACCAGACAGCTCCTTACTCTTGTACTTCTGTGTTAGATATCTATAGCGGCAATAAAGCTTGTCTTTGGTCTCTTGCGGTTGGAGATCGACGATAGGTACTTGGTGCTATTTTCTTGCAATGAATTATGCTGATTGTGTAAAGTCTGAGGTTTTTCACGCCATTATGTTTTAAAAGAACGGCATACATGTTGAGTTTTTTTTGGGACATGGCATAATATCAGCTTTAAATTTTACGTGGCTATAGGTTTCTTTGGTGCGCGGAAATTTCCTTTCGAAGTGAAACAATTATATGCAAAATATATATATTTTTTAGCACGATTCAACAAAAAAAATATACAGTAAATTTATTTAATGATTAATTTTGCTCACAAATTTGCTTGAAAGTAAAAAGCTTTTGAAAAGTGTTGTAGTAATTGTAACTTCAGCAAGGCATTCTCCTAAGATCAAAGTAAGCTTACATACTATGTCATTCTCCTTGAGTTCTAGTTGACTTTGTTGAATTATAATCTGTAATGTTTAACTGCATTTGTGTAATTTCTTTTTTGTTGATTTCAATTCTCAGTTTTCTGTTATGGAGAAATAATTTGCTTTAGTTTCCTAATATTGTAGGTTCTCAGTGCTCTTATTTTAATCAGCATCAAGCTTTGATTAAATCATAGTGTGACCATGGCAACCTTTGCAAAGCCAGAGAATGCTTTGAAGCGGGCCGAGGGTGAGTTATTTATTACCATTCTATTATTTAATGACGATCTTTTTGCATTAGAAAATATGGTTGAATCATGTGGTGTTATTTCAATAGCTACAGATAATTTCGCCTTTCACAAAAAGTTCTTTTGACTACTCATTCTCTCTCACGAGATTTATAGTTCTCATGTTTATGCCCCCTTCGATATTTGATGTAACCTTTTATTTTCAGTTTTATTCTTTCTTAGATTTGTCATGGTGAACCCTCATGAGGAATATCATGTATCTATATTAACTTATATATTAAACAACTAATTTTCTATGTTTTGTGTAATTACAGAGTTAATTAATGTGGGTCAAAAGCAAGCAGCCTTACAGGCCCTCCATGATCTCATCACTTCAAAGCGCTACAGGGCTTGGCAAAAGACTCTTGAAAAGATTATGTTTAAATATGTTGAATTATGTGTTGATATGAGAAAAGGAAGATATGCGAAAGATGGTCTTATACAGTACCGCATTGTTTGTCAACAAGTAAATGTCAGTTCCTTGGAGGAGGTTATAAAGTACTTTATGCAGCTTGCTACTGAGAGAGCGGAGCAAGCTCGGAACCAAGCACAAGCTTTGGAGGATGCATTGGATGTAGAGGATTTGGAAGCGGATAAGAGACCTGAAGATTTGATGCTAAGCTATGTGAGTGGGGAGAAAGGAAAGGACAGATCTGACAGGGAGCTTGTGACCCCATGGTTTAAATTTTTGTGGGAGACGTACAGAACAGTTCTTGAAATTCTAAGGAACAATTCTAAGTTGGAAGCTTTATATTCTGTAAGTTATTTGTAGTTTTTAATTATTGCAAAGGAACTTTCTGATAGATTTTGAAGTAATTTTCTTCTAACTTGTGTTGGAGCCTCTTCTTCTAATCATTAAAATTCATATAATACTAGTAGCATGTTATTTTATCAACATAATTTTGCAATTTTCACTTCACAACTACTACTCAATTGAATGGTGATAGAATTTGGTGGCTCTGGCATCGGATTTCACTTCCATCAGTTGTAAGTTTGTTTGTATTGGTTTCAAACAATGTACTATACTTGCTATAAATTATACATTTCTGATGTTTGTAGTAAATCACATGATATACTTTTTACATTATACATTAAAGAAAGTATTTTTTTTAGTTAATTTGATATCAAATTTGAAGTTGATTATTCAAGTGTTCAAAATCTTACACAATGATTGGTTTTGTGAATATTGCAAATGTAAAGCTTTTCTTTTTTAGTGATAAAATGTTTTTTACACAAGTATTGATGTTAACTTTTTTGAAACTTTATTTAATTTTGTACTACTTTTCCTCTTCCCGTTTGCTATGATCTTTTGAGGTTGCAGAATAGCTTTGCAAATTATTTCTTTGGCAGATCAATAATTATTTTAGAAACTTAGCAGTGTCTATATTATTACATATTTTTTTCTTGCTGGTAGGAATTGATGAATGGATAGATTGAAAGGTTTATTTGAAAGTGTAGATTATAATTGTTAAATTGAAAAAGTAATTACATTTTACATTTTGTTCCTTGAATTGATTATTAACTTTTTTTCTTGCTCTAATGACACTTCAATTGAAGAATTATTTTAGATTGTTAATGGTTAACAAATCATTTTGATTTTTTCATTACCGTGAAATTTATAGATGACAGCACACCGAGCGTTCCAGTTTTGCAAGCAATATAAGAGGACAACCGAATTTCGCAGATTATGCGAGATTATACGTAACCATCTCGCTAATTTAAACAAGTATCGTGATCAAAGGGACAGGCCTGATCTCACAGCCCCTGAAAGTTTGCAACTTTATTTAGATACGAGATTTGAACAGCTAAAAATAGCAACTGATCTGGAATTATGGCAGGTTTGCAATGCGATGTCCTTTGGATGTCCTACTTTATGATGCAATTTTTATTACTATTTGCTGATATTTTTTTTTATTTTGCTTAATGAAATAGGAAGCCTTCCGTACTGTGGAGGATATTCATGGCTTAATGAGCATGGTGAAAAGGCACCCAAAACCTTCTTTAATGGTTATATACTATGCTCGGTTAACAGAAATATTCCGGGTCTCAGAGAGTCATCTTTATCATGCATATGCCTGGCTTAAGCTCTTTACCCTACAGAAAAGCTATAATAAGAATTTAACCCAAAAAGACTTGCAATTGATAGCATCCTCTGTTTTACTGTCTGCGCTGTCAGTGACCCCATATGATCATTTTCGCGGTTCTTCCCATATGGAAGTTGAAAATGAGAAAGATCGCAATTTGCGAATGGCTAGCCTAATTGGTTTTAATATTGATCCTAAAAAAGAAGCTAGAGAGGTGGTATGTTTTTAATTCTTTTCTGAAGTTTTTATCTTTGTTAATTTGTTTGCTTATTCAACCCTTGCTGTTCTGTCTTTTGACATTTGGTTTATAATTTCCAGTTGTCTCGGGAAGCACTCCTTTCAGAATTGGTATGATTCTAAACTTATTACTACATTGATGATAATTTGCATTTCTGAAAAGCGCAATTTAGATTGGCTGTGGAAGTAATTTGTGTTTTGTTTATAATTAGATTGAAAAGGAAAAATAACAGCAAATTAAGTTTACATGAAATATCTTGACATGCAAAGTTAGTTGGATTTGCTTGTAATTAGATGTGTTTTTGGTTGTGTTTTATTTTAATTATTCAATTGTTCCAGTCTTCTAAGGGTGTGATGGCATGTGCTTCCCAAGATGTGAAGGACCTTTATTGCCTTCTCGAAAATGAATTCCTGCCACTTGATCTCACAGCAAAAGTTCAGCCTTTTCTCACAAAAATTTCCAAACTCGGGGGAAAGCTTGTGTCGGTTTCTTCTCTGCCTGAAGTGCACTTGTCTCAGTATATTCCTGCTTTGGAAATTCTGGCTGCTTTAAGAGTTTTACAGCAGGTGCCCAACTCTAATGACACTTGCAGTAGTTCAACAATTATTAATCTGTTAATTTTTATGAATTATTTTAGAAATTTTATTTAACTAACTGCCCGATTCTTTTCTTCAATTGTATTGTTTTTGGTATACCTTTTCAACTTGCCATAATGTTTGGGAGAACTTGGAAATGTCAAGCCTAGGAAGTAACTTGTGCTTTTGCAAAAAATCTTATCATTAAATGCCTATTTCACTAAATGAGCATCCTTTTTTTTCCTGCAGGTTTCGAAAGTATACAGATCAATTAAAATTGAGACACTGTCCAAGATGATACCATTCTTGGATTTCTCTGCAGTTGAAAAAATTTCTGTTGATGCAGTAAAATATAAATTTGTTGCTATGGAAATTGATCATCAGAAGGGAGCAGTTATATTTGGTAACGAGGTATTGACTCACTTTATCCTTTATTAGCCAGACTGGGAAGATTTACTTTTATTATTTTATTCACTATTTAATTTGATCCATGTTATATATTTGTGACGGATAATGTGGTTAAATACTATTCAACTTTTTCTAAGTGAAGGATTGTGTCCTCCAGGGAATCCATTGATGTGGATATTTATTCTGTTGGTAAGAAATGGTGTTCCGGTGGTAGTGGATGGTAGCACTGATTGTCAGGAGTATTTAGGGTTTAGGGTCTGTGGGGAAAAATTGATCACAGTATATGAAGTTAAGGTTCTTTGAGCTTACATATGCCAATATATTGATAAAAACCTGTTGATGTTATGGTTGTTGGTATAATTTTTCAGGCTTTGATTCACTATGATGAATCTTAAGGGTTAATTTGGTGATTCCCTCTTAGCTCCCTCTTCAATTAGGGTGTCAATTCGGGTCAGCAGGTCGAGTTTGTGAGCGACCCGAAATTTTCCCGACTTGCGTAGAGTTAACCCGTACTTGAACCAAATAATAAACATGTTGAAAACTAAGACCTGAACCCAAACTTGACCTGCTTACTTGAAACCCAATCCAAACTTTCGTGATTATTCGGGTCATGTTTGGCCTTTTTGTTTCAACCCGCCGACCCGAATAATAAATTGGTTGAATTCTCTTATCTGAACTTGACTTGAAAAATATTCAGGTCAACTCTAACCCGAATTTTTTTGAGTCGAGTTCGAGTCATGTCGGCATGTTAGGTCAATTTTTAACACTCCTACCTTCAAGGCCCTTCTTACTTTTCTATCCTTCTCTCTTTTTTTTTTTATTGAATTTGAAGATATGAGATATATTAAGTAAATTCACTGATCATGATTCTCTATCATTTGAACAACTTTTATATCCTAATTGGAACTCGCTTTGTCCATTCTTGCTTACTGTTATTTATCTTATGGAATACAAATACATATGAAAGTTAAAATAAGAGAATTGTGATAAATATTGCTTTCGATTAGACCTGATAGAAGTGTGAAATGCTATTATTAGCAGCAAAAAAAATGGAGCCTTAATTCGGATGAAATTTCAATTAAGGACAATCCTGATTTGACATTTTTAATCACAGATGTAGATCATGGAAGAAAGGATAAGGAAGTTGTTTACAATTATGTTCCCTTTTAAATAACGGAACTATCGTACAATTAATACCCATATTTTACCGATTTATAGAACTAATAACCAACTGAAATTATCACCCAAAACATTGATGAATAAAATAAAACTCCCAGTTGTATTTTTCTCTCATTTAATTTTCAATGGTTCGATTGTTGCATGTGCCAGTACACAGATTTGGAAATTCATATGAAAATGCATGCATGCTATGGGTAGAGATCTCATTGCACCTTTTTCATCTCTCTTTCATGTAATCTCTGAATTACAAAAAAAAAAAAAACTACGTTTTTGCTAACTAAGCTCGTTGCTCTCCTTATTCTAAAGAAGCATCCTTCCAAAGGGTTTTTTCTTCATAAAGAGAGGAATCTTCTGAGTTTGGGGCTTCATTTTTTTTTAAAATTTTCTTTACTAAATTTACATTTGATCTGCTTGTGGAGGGTTGGTGTCACCATGGCTGTAGCGAGTACCAAAACGAATCTAGGATCCATTTTCCTTCTAGCTGACTGTTATAACTCCACCATGTTGTCTATTCTGCCCCTCCCTTTCATCTCAAGTTCTCAAAATTAAAATATTAGATATGGAACTCGTTTCAAGGATAATTACAGTTAGTCGTATTTTATGTTAATCTGCATAAAGAAAGCATTTTGAGTAGATGATTTTCTCGCAAAATTAATAGATATAGAGAGAGGGAGAGAGAGATGAAAATATACTTGATTCTAATTAAAAATGTGCAACCAATGTGTTGAGTATATTAGATAGGGTGGATGTTCTGATGGCATGAGTTTTCTTTCAGGACATTGAATCTGATGAACTTTGTGATCACCTCGTGGTCCTGGCCGAATCTCTTAATAAAGCAAGGAGCCTCATTTATCCACCGTTGAAGAAGCAATCAAGATTAGGTGAAAACCTTTACAGTCTAGCAGATATTGTTGAGAAGGAGCATAGAAGGCTTCTTGCTAGAAAATCTATCATTGAGAAACGCAAGGAAGAACATGAACGTCAGATGCTTGAAAAGGTTGAGTTTTTTACATTCTCCTGAAACTCTGATAAGATCAATTCATTGATTATGCTCTTGTGCTCATTGAAGGAAAGGGAAGAAGAATCCAGAAGGTTAAAGCAACAGAAGACAACTGAGGAGGCTGAGCAGCGGCGACTTGCTGCTGAATATACCCGTAGAGAGGAGCAGAGAATTCGTCGAGAAATTGAGGAAAGAGAACTTCAAGAAGCTCAGGCATTACTTCTGCAATCAGAGAAAGGACCTAAAAAGAAGGGTAAAAGAGCTGTGCTTGAGGGGGTATGTTAAGAATCTTTGTTATTATGGAAACTCTTTTAAAACTAAAGCGTTTGATATTCTCAACTTTTTACTTTATTATACAACATAAATTTTCTAGTGTTGGTTCTGGCACATGGTTTTTTTATTTGAAGTTGAAATCACTGGCTTGTTTGCAATTATTTGTTGACTACCGAAGTTATTTCTGTTCTCTGCTTCCGCCATTCTTGCGGAGGTAGGATCACTGGAGGTTTTAGGCTGTTGTTTTCTTGTGTCTGTTGAGAGAACCTTAGTAGATAATACAGATGGTGCATACTTAACGTTACACTTGCATGATTATTATGACATCATTTATTCTAGCTGGTTTACTGACATTCTTTTGCAGTTTTACTTCTCGATAGTTAATAGAGAGGTCTTCCTTGTTCTGTAAACATTTTGCGACTACAACTTAGTTTGTATTATCGTTTTTTCCCCCCCTTACAGTATGGTTCTTTTGGTAACATAATTCTTATCCAAACTTACATTCCTCAGCAATTCTTAGTCATTTTTTGAGTTCGCTTCAGACATCCATTGATTTTCTTTACTTCTCACACTTCAGGTCTCTTTTTTTTACAATTGTACGGATCGGAGCCATCCATTTTAATTGAGTGATCATTTTTCTTCCAGGAGAAGGTTACAAAGCAGGCTCTTATTGAGATGGCTTTGAGCGAACAACTCAAGGAACGGCAAGAAATGGAAAAGAAACTTCAGAGGATTGCAAAAACTATGGATTACATGGAAAGAGCTAAGAGAGAGGAGGAGGCTCCCTTGATTGAGCAGGCATTTGAGCAGCGTTTGGAGGAGGAAAAAATAATTCATGAACTAGAACAACTGGTTTGTTTTTCATAACTTCTGTTCTGGATAATTAGTTATTTTCACTTTGTTTTTTCTTATTCAAAGTTCTTCTTTTGAATCCATCATTCTACTTTTGCAGAAGGAGATTGAGCTCAGCAAGCAGCATCATGCAGGAGATATCCAAGAAAAGAATAGGCTAGCTCGGATTCTGGACAATAAGGTTTGTTCATGGCGTCGAGCCTTCCCTTAAATCAGTTTTTTAATTAATTCCTTTCTCTCATTGATGAGAAGTATGAACTCACTCTAACCAGGGCAGCTCAATAATTTCATGAAAAGTCACCAAAATAGCTCGTCTTGCCTAAGTTCATGGATTATGGATTAGTTTGGAGTAAATATGAATAGATTATCCATCGATAGCTGTGTTTAATTTTATATATTTAGAATGTTTTTTGTTTTTTTCAGTAAGTATGCATCTGACATTATGAATGTAACTTTTGTAAAGTATGATTATGTTTTGACAGTAGACATCCCTATCATGCAGCATTTAAATGTTATTTTTTTGGGGCATTTACATACATAACCCAGACTTGTTATATTTTTACATATTTAACACCAATACATAACACTAAAATCTTTAACAGCATATTAAAATTACCACTCTTGCTGACTTTATAAAAGTGAAATACACTTTTTCGTGCATAGGTTTATAACACCGAAGTTTTATAAATGTAAATATCAAATTGTGTTAGATATGTGAATTCCTAAGAATAGCCTAGTATGTATGTAAATTTTCCTATAAATTTTTTCTTCCCTCCACCAGGTTACTCTACAGAAAAGAATAGAAGGTCGTCGAGAGGCAGAATACAAACGCCTGAAAGAAGAGGGAGAATATCGCATCAACCAACAAAAGGCAACCAGGAAGCACGAGAGAGAGATCAAGCGGAAGCTTCTCTACTACATAAAAACCGAGGAAGAAAGGTTGACCAAGATTCGAGAAGAGGAACAAGCTCGAAAGATTGAAGGTTTGGTTTTATATCTCAATTATTTCTCCTTGTACATAATTTCATGATTCATTTGAAGAATACACTGACGCTGTATGACAAAAATATGATCTTGTTGTAGATTATTACTTCACATATTAACACCTAAAATTTGATATTTACATTTATAACACTTTGTGTCATGAAGTTATGTATGAAAAGATGTACTTCACTTTTAGAAAGTTAATAGTAGTGATATTTTTTGATGTGATATTAAAGATTAGAGTCTCATGTATTTAAATATCAAACTTCAGATGTTGGATATGTAAATACATAAGTATTATTGGTGTATGTATGTAAATGCCCCATATTTCTTCACTAGAAATTTTATGAATATTTTTGTCCTCTGCTTCAGAGGAAGAAAGAAAGAAGAAGGAAGAGGCTGAGCGTAAAGCAAAGCTTGATGAAATCGCAGAAAAGCAGAGGCAAAGGGAGAGGGAATTGGATGAGAAGGAAAGGTTGAGAAAGGAAGCTCTACTTGGAAAGAATTTAGATTCTTTGCCCAGGCCAGCTGACTCTATTACAGGTCCTCGCCCTGTAGAGCCTGTTGCCGCCGCAGCTGCTGCCGCTGGCGTGACTCCCCCAACTGCCACAAATCCTGGTAAGTATGTCCCCAAGTATCGCCGTGAGGGTTTGGCCGCTCCTCCGCCTGAACCTGATAAGCGGCGCGGGTTCGACGATCGCCCTCAGCAGTCCGGCGACAGATGGCGAAGTGATGATCGTGATCGTGATCGTCGAACTTCATTTGGTGGTTCGAGATTGCCTCCGCCATCTTCTTCATCTTGGTCGTCTTCGAGAACACGGGGTTGATGTGTGCTGCATGGTGAGCTGCTGATAAAAAATGGAGGCTAAAAGTTTGTTTGCTGTTACTTTTATATTAAGTGGATGGATCAGGCACGGTGCTTTTGCTGAAACGCCAGAAATTTTTGATAATTTCTGCTTCCTTCAAGGCTTTTATTTTGTAAGTTTGTTTCATTTGATTTCTGGAAGTTAAGAGAGGCAACTTTCCTGATTGTTATGATATGAGTATGTGTGTAATGGACGGAGAAGGATTAATAATTTTTTGCGATCTTACTGTTTTCTTTTATTTATTTAGAAACTCACCTGCTTTTTTTATTAGTAGTTGTTATCTATGAACATTGATATGGGCAATACAAATAAGTTGTCATCTTTAAGGTTGGCAATTTAATTATGAACATTGATGCGGGCAGTACAAGTATATTGACATGTATAACATTGGTGATTTCATTATGCTTAAGGGGACATCATATGCTAATCTTTCTGATTTTGAGGCTTTTCGGTAGCTCACCCAACATTGTTACTAAATTTCGAGTTTTTTTGGGCTTCAGAAAGGTGACAGAGAATGAAGATGATTGGAAGTAGGAAACTTGTTTTCATTTCTATTATTAGCATAAACCACAAGCCGGTAATTCTGAAAAAATACTAGCTCAACATATCGATGGTAGATGAAAGATTAGCCCAATTATAAAAAAATGGTATACATTAATGATCTACTAGTTCAAAATTTGATTTTTTGAATATAAAATAAAATAAGTAGGAGTCACCATAATTATTTGAACAATAATTTTTTTTACAATAATTTAACATTCATGAAGAAGCAGATGTGTGGTAGTCATCATTCATGAAGAAGCAAATGATGTGGGATAAAGTAACAAACACTATTAAACAAGTACCAAAAGATGTTCTTGGAGAATCAAAAGAAAAAATATTTACAAATAAAAATAGTTGGTGGTGGAATAATAATGTGCAATAAAAGATAAAATATAAGAAGTTATGTTATAAAAATTGGTTTAAATGTAAAAGCTTAGAGAACTGGAAAAAATATCAAACGGCCCGCAGGGAGTTTAAAAGAACAATCTGTGACGCTAAAAATTTTGCTTTTA